>PVJA010003500.1:0-94575 GCA_004027025.1 Myocastor coypus | reverse complement strand
GAAGAAGAAGAAGAAGAAGAAGAAGAAGAAGAAGAAGAAGAAGAAGAAGAAGAAGACCCAATTAGATATCAAGAGAAATCAAACATGAAGGATGGGATGTTCTCAACTGACTTGGCAGACCTCTTGCTAAAATCTTGATTTCATGAGAAAGCACATAGAAGGTTCTTTGAGAAGTTTCAAGAGTTTAGTCCACCAAAAAGCCTTTGTCAATACTTCTCTTTATCTTACTTTGTAGTACTAATCAAAGGTATAATCAAATAGTAATCTGTACAACTTAATATCTATTTCCCTCCCACAACTACATTCTTCAAGATGAGTGGGGCAATTCCATACTTGTTTCTACACCTTTAGGAGCTGGCTCAGTACCTGACACTAAAGAACATTGAAAATATACTTGTCCAAGGACTGGATGTTTTCATTTTATCCTCACAGAAATATTGAAAGGTGTCTACAATTATTCTTAGTATGTGGGTAATGTAGGTAGAATTCTGGGAAAGTAGATAACTTACTCATGATCAAACACGGAATGCAATGAAAGAATAAGTAGAATGATGCATTGAGCAATTTAAAATGCCTCTTTAATCAAAGCTGAGTAATGATTAACGATGCTCAGTGTCATTAATATTTTTCAGCTTTTAGATTTCCAGCCAAGGAACATGAGAAGTCAATAAGCATGAGAAAATAGAGTTCCAACTTCTCACTCAATTTTAATTCTCAAAAACTTCTTATGAAGTAGAAATTAACCTATCTTAAGCTATGTTATGTCAAGAAGACCTAACCCACAACCAGTCTATTTTTTGCAAAGATGACTGACAAAAGGAATCCACTGCTTCTCATACTGAGCTTAATCACTAATACTGAATAAATCCCTGTGAATCAAGGACTCCTTGAATGCTAAATGGAAATCATGGATGTTGGGTATATGATGTCACACCTAAAAAGCCCATTGTAAATATTTCTTGGTAAGAGAGAGGCGTGAGACAAAACTTGAACTTATAACTCTTCAAATTTTATATATAACCCCTTGAGTCTCAGTGTATTCAGGTTTACATAAAGTATCTCTTCAGTCATTGTATATACCATGCCAACCTGCTCTCACTACTTTTATTGGAAAGTCATATTACTGGAGCAAGGTAGGTCTCCTGTGAGTTAGCTTCACAGAAGTGAGAACTAAAGGAGAAATGTGAATCTGAAAAAATTGCTGCCCCTATAGTGGCCCATGAACATAAAAAAGTGACAAGTTAGCTCTCTGTTTACATGTTTTTGTTTTTGGTTCTCTTTCTTTCTTTCTTTCTTTCTTTCTTTTTTTTTTTTTTTTTGTATTTAGTATAGGGTCTACAGGGTCTTACTACACAGATCACACTTGCAGTGACTCTCCTGTTTTCAGCCTGCCAAGTGCTGGGACTACAAGCTTGTACTACCACACCCAGTCTTAATCTCAGCATGTCTCAGGGGCAGAGCCAGTATGGCACAAAGAGGGTATCAAACCTCAGTTACTGTATCTGCCTAAGCAGGCACTGTAATCTGCTATCTGGCCAGCCCTATTTATGCATTTTAGAGAAAACATAAATTTGCCTGGATACAGAAGTATTATTTTATTTCTGCACCCCAACAGGAGAATTATAGTCAACACAGTAGTGCTAATTTAAATGGTATCACTGAAATGACAAATGATAAACTATTCTTCTCCTTAGGCTCCACCCTCTCTATGGTTCTAGTCAAATCCAGGGATGAAAATGCAATATTATAATAAACATTTATTTTTAACTCTCTTAGTGAGACTTTCAGCTCAAGAGCTGAGGGGAAACATGTTTGAACAATGTTGGCTAATCATTGCACTACCCTGTGAACTCATCGGAAACAGTATAAAATAAGCATATGATGTAGATTGCCCTTTTGCCTTGGTATTATTTAGCTAATGGCATAGGTCTGAGAGCACACTCTTCTAAATGGAAAATAAAATCTAACAAAATAACAATAAAATGAGCCAAAAACCTTAACAGATGGAGACATGAAAGGTTAAGGTTGTCATTCCTCCTTTAAAGTCACTATGATGGGGTGAGGGTAGAGAAATGTCAAATAAAAGGGAGGTAAAGCAAATTAAATTCACCACTGCAGCTGACTGATGTCAAAATCTCAAAGGTGACTAGAAAGGCCTTTCAAGTCTAAATAAAGATAGGAAAGTACCAATAATTATGCCTTCTATTTATCACTTTCAGGAGCTTGAGACATTTTACAAATTTTAACTCATTAATCCTCACAACATGACTGTGAGTCAAGTGGATGACAACTGGTCTACCTCATTGCACAGAAAAGTGATGAGACCCAGGGGGTAGGGTGAGTGACAGACCTGCCACACCATGCCTGTGGGGCAGCCAAGGAGCAAATCTAAGCAGTAGCTAGCAGTTCTCAAATAAGATATTAAACCCATTGCAACTCAGATCCCCAAAAGAAATACGCTATTATTATACAGTCTAAAATTCTAAGATTGGAAAGCTACTCTCTTCTAATGAGCTGCTGGGATTGTAATTCTCTAGTCTTACTTTTAGGTGTTAATGAGAATTTTCATTTGCTGTCACTCGCTGAAGGAGATCAAACTCAGCTATGGTTTGTGCCTCCTGTTACCCTTCTGTGAGATAATTAAATATCCCTACCCTGTTGATGTCAGGCTCCACCGTATAGGCACTTGACTAAGGAAATGTGACTGAGAGCTGCATTTGTGACTTCTCAAAAGACACACTCAGAACTAACACATGGTTAACCACGTGTATTTTCCTTCTGACATGAGACCTGTGAGCGAAGCCTGCTCCACCAATTTGCTGGAGAACACACGGCTGTAAGTGGGAAGAGCTGAGAGATTTCAAAAATGGCACCTTACTTCGGCACTTTTTCTCTTAACCATTACCCTGTGTTTTCATCACTGTAATAGTGTGATCTAAAAGCATCAAGGTACATTGTCAAGTAGTAACTTTATTATCATTTTCTTGAGGCAATAGAGTGAATCTAGTGTAAGCTAAGAAAGGCAATAGCTAGTTAAATGTTTTTATTCCCTATCTATCTATCTATCTATCTATCTATTTGTTTAAGTTTTTATGAAACAGGTGCTTTTTTAATGTGAGCTAGAAGCCTATTTATGACCAGTTCTCTACCTAACAGGCTGCCCTCAAGGATTTCTACTCTAATTCCTTAATCCTGACAATAACAGAGCTTCTCACAAGTGCTCTGCCTTCAGCCCCATGTTAACTCCCTGGTTCTTCCCCCCTTTGTGTATCTCACTGCAAGGAAGCCACGTTTTGCTATGGACTAAATGTTTCTATCCACCCCCAAATTCAACTGCTGAAGCCCCAACTCCCAAGGTGATCATGTTCGGAGGCAGATCCTTTGGGAAGGAGTTAGATTTAGATGAAGCCACGAAGGTGGGGTCCATGATGAGACTAGTGTCCACATAATAGGGGGAAGAAACTAGAGTTTATGGTTTTCACCATGTGAGGACACAGGAAGGAAAAAAGAAGCTATCTGCCGACCTAGGGATGGGTCCCCAACAGGAACAGAATCTTCTGGCACCTCGACCATGGACTTCCCAGCCACCAAAACTGAAGGAAAATAAATACCTATTGTTTGAACCAGCCCATCGATGGTATATTGTTATAGTGTCACTAAGCCATACTTCCTAATTTTTCTTTCTCACTCAGTTTGCAGAACCAATCTACACTCTTTCACTTCTCCAAACTTCCATATCTCAATAATCAGCATTTCTAGTAGTCCAGTTGCCTAGAAGCCAAATTGGGAATCATTTTGTGATTCCTCTTACATTCATAGGCTTCACTGATTCATCAGCCTATAGTGTCACTTTGTTTACAAAATATTTCCAAACAGCCCATTGTTTCTTACATGTTCTAATACTACTCACAAATTCTGCCTCAGAATGCAAAACCACAGGACTATAGAAATAGATTCCTGTTTTCCCCGCTTTCCTTCTTGGTCTCCTGCAAACCATCCCGGAAAGAGTGGTCAGAGGGAACTTTCTTAGAGGTAAATGAGATCGTGACACTCTTCTCCTCTTATGCTTTCAGGAACTTTCCATCTGGTGGTATGCCGGCCAGTGTTGACTAACCTACGTGAAATCCCTCATCACAGGGCTGGGAAGAGATGCTAATGACAATTATCTTATGAGCAAAATGCCATCTCCTGGACATCACTGTCCCCAGCACACTCAGAAAGAATATACAGAGCCCTTGCTACATACTCAAAGGTGTGCTTTATCTTCCCCTGCTGCCCCTCTAATCTTATGACTCTTCTAGTTCCCTACAGCAGTGAATTAAAGGAAAGCCTAGAGAACTAAAATCAGGGAAGAACAGCAACCAGGTAAGTCTGTGTATCTCAAGAAAAAAAATAACAGAAAATTTGGCAATACTAGTATTTTCAGTTGTAGTTATGAACTGTTCTTAATATATATTAGGCATACTTCAATTCTGTTAGTTATCCTAACTTATGCAATTCTAACAATGATCTTGTAAATTATTATTAATGATTCCACTTTTGAGATAAGGAAACCAAGGCATAAAGAAGGTAATTAACTTTCCCTATCTACAATGAACTTAAACTATAACTAGAAGTTTTTAAAAAGCCAGGTTATCTGGCTCCTAACTCTAGTCCAAAGCCCCCAGGGTGCTGCATAGCTTCTATGACGATCATTCCAGAAGTCCAAGAGACTTCAACCCTTTTCCTACCTATGTGTTATTTTACCTAGATTCGGTTTGAAGAAGATGTGCCACATTTGGAATGTCTTCAGTCCCATTCCCTGATCTTGCCCAATGGAGAACATGTCATATTTCTGAAAGTCTTTCAAGACTACATAGAAAATATCAAAGGGGATTCCCTCATGGTAAATCATGGTGGCTTTACTAAGCAGAGGGAATATATCTTGTCTGGTCAAATACCAAAAGTCTCTACCAGATCATTTCATTTAAGTTCTTAATTAAACTAGGATTTCCAAGATGTCTGTGATGTTTGTAAACTCCCAAGCAGTCATCCAAGAAATAGCACAGAATAGGAATATTTTTCATGTGGGAGAAAAGGAACAAGAAAGGAAATTGAGGGCTGTTTTCTTACCTCTTAATGTGTATTGTAGCACTATGCAAACAGCTTTACATACAATTTTATTTCAATCTCTCAGTACCATAAGACATCAAACATATGAGGAACTTAAAGATTAGGAAGACCTAATAATTTGTCCAAAGTCACACAGCCAGGAGAGTTGAGGCTTAAGCTGTAATTTATCAGATTATAATTTTAATTCTTTTAATTAATAAGATATTAAGATAGGTTTGACCATATAATAATTGGAGCAGTTCTTCGAGTACTGGGTAAACAATTCTAAGCACATATAAAATGCAAAGTATTTAAAATAAAAAATGAGAAGATTAAATTAAACCACAAATGTAAAAGCACTAATCAGGTGGAATAAATTATGCTATAATTGGTACAAAGATATTAAAATCACATACTCATTATAAAATGTATTGACTCAGTAAAATATAAAAAAAAGACTAGCATTTATAATAAAAGCATCGTAACGTTGAACTTTCTTTATCACATATTTAAAATGTTGACAGGCCTAGGTCTGTGATCTCCAGCCCAGAGAAGAAAAGACAACTGAGCTGAGAACAGGGTCAACTGCTAATGATTCCTTCCGGACTTTGTCAAATCAAGAGGTTGTGCATGCGATATAACTCTCCACTTCCCTAGCAAAGAAAAATGATACATTCACTTTCAGAGAAATTTTTGTAGGCAATATAATCCTCTTTTACTTCAAGCCATTTTTTTCAAGAAGATGAGAATAATTTATTTTCTTCTAAAAATATGGGAAAAGAATACCAAAGAGAAAAATACAAATAAATCAGTCTATAATTAGTCACATTTTATTATATATTTGTAAGTATCTCGCAAGGGAATTTTATGCACATTATCCATACCTCACAGAGAATAGAAAGATACACATTAGGACTTTCAGGGACAGATAGAAATTGCAGGTGATCCAAGTTAAGTCATTAACTAATTGCATGACTCTAGCCAAGTCATTTGATTTCCCTTTGCCCTTTCATCCACCCCTTCATTGGGCACTACATAGAAACTCCCTGAAAACCAGATGTTACATCAAAGTCAATATTTCCTGGAGGCCAGCCTTACTGACTTCTTTGAAAAGCTCTAAATTTAGAAGTAGCGTGCAAATAACATTGCTCAGATTAAACTCGCTTATTAGTGGTCCAGATGATAATCAAAAGCAAACAGATGGTCGCTTAATGAATGTTATTGGAAGGAAGGCATCTTTAAATATAGGATTTGTGTGAAAAGTTTGCTTTTTCTTACAAGTTATTTTGATGATTACATTAGAATGTTGGCATCTTTTTTCAGAATATAACTTTGTGGAACCTCACATAGGCATGTTGAAAAAAAATCAAAGCTTTGCAAAGCCCACAGAAGGTTTCTCCCCAAGTCTAATAAGCAAAGCTATGCAGTTCCAATGTAGATCAAAAGCTTTCACAGAAAACAAATGTTATAGAGAAGATAGAGTGTATATTTTGAGGAATCATAGATATCACGTATACTTTGCTTTTAGAAACACAACATATAAAACCTAACCTATACTAGTGCCAAAAGTGTGATGGTTGTTTCTTTAAAAAAAAAAAAATATCTGAAGCAAGATTTCTTCTGACCCAAAATACCTTAACTTTCTTAAAAAGGGATTTAATTTACTTTATTTTTCTTTTAAAAACATAGGGATTTTGTCCAGTAAATGTACAGTGAGTAACTATGTGTTATCTTCTACATAGAGGACAAAAATACAAACTACATTTTAAAACAGACAAGGGAGCTCATCTATTGGAGACACAATGAGCATCAACTCATACTACAGATACCAACTAATGGCAGTAATGCAGATAGGATTAATGAAATGTTTCTACATTTCTAGGTATCAGGTAAATTTAGAAAAGCTACTTGCCAAAAAGCATTTATATACATACGCAAGTTCTCCTGTCTTAAAATTCATGTTAATATATCACCACTACACAAAGTTGCTATATTTAAGGTCCATCCAGAACACAGAAGTCACACTAGCTATTCATACAGACAGAGATGAATACAAAGGATTTTTTAACATGGCATAAAGCTGTTAAGTAGAAAATTTTAAGCATACAAAGAGAATTCTAGTAATGGCTGCCTGATAATTGTTTACAACAAACCCTCCAGTTGAAGATATCTGATTTAGAGCTTTTGCCAACGTAAATCCTCCCACTCCAGCTACTGATATTTTATCCACTCTCAGTAAATGTATGAAAATTTCAAGAAACAGCTAACTAATAACTATAAGATTTGGGAGAAAGTCTAGAATGATTAAAACCTACAAGCTTGAGCAAGTGGCCTTACAAGCTTGGGGAGGAGGGTGCTGTTCAACTGCTATTGATGAGAAAAATGAAGAGAAATGAAGCCCCTTGAACCTAAAACACAGAACCATAAAATAAGATTTTTTGATCTCAGTGTCTCTGAGATGGAAAACAAAATTTGAAACCATCTGAGAAACTGCAAACTGTATTCAATTATTTCTATGGGAAGACACTTCATTGTCAGGATGGAAGAATATGAATGAAGCAGGGACATAAAGAAATCATAAGCTATGAGAAGCAGACAGAAAGGAATATGCTCCTTTTTCTCTTCCTGCTATCTTCCTCTGCCAGCCTAATGGAAGAGTAGCAGAGAGATGCTGACAATGTGCAAATATGTTTCACCAAGGCTCAGCCCCAACCTTGTAAAACCACAACTAGGAAAGAGAATTTAGAAATGAAAGACAGTAGTCACTAAATGGCATAGTTATGTATAGAAAAATAAGCCTTTGGTTGGTAACTCTTTATAATTTTCAAAACCTTTAAAAATCATTTGGAATAGCAAATACCACTACTACTGCATGTCATTCTGGTCTTTTAGATGCTGCTTCTAATGTCATTTCAATTATTGCTATACTCTCAAGTAAATGTTTGTTTAAAAAAAAAAGAAAAAAAGGGTAACAAAAGAGAATAACAGACAAGAAAAAATAACATGTTTGCAATGCACCAGGACCCATTTAAATGTTTAGCATAATTACCCTAAATGTTATATATAATATATCTGATTGCAGTTTTCTCAATAATCCTCTGAGAGAGGCATTCTTAACCCCATTTTACACCTGAAGACATAAATGGAAGTGGAAGTCTAAAAATTTAAGAGAGTTGGTAAAGATCCAACAGACAGGTGCTCACTAACTGGTTCTCAAACATTATTCTTCCTACTTCATTTCACCATGCTGCCTTCTGGCCACGAGACATGATTGTGAGTTTGAAAATAATCCAGAATGACAGCACCACCTTCACCTGAGGTTCATTTAGAAGGACTTCAGATTTATATGCTTAATAGTGTACAGCAAATATCCTATCAGTCCTGACAGCTCTTGCTCTCAGCCATTGCTCAGAAGAGTTATGATCATATGCAACCAATTGCATACACACCAGCTCTATCCCTTAACGCTGGGCTCTGTGACAGTAATATAGAAACCATAAAACAAAAACAGTGACAAAAAGAATATAGGGGATTCATTTTCCCATGTAAAACAAGTGAAGAATCTGGCAGTCCAAGAATAGTATGGCAACACTCCGCTGCACACAGCAAGCAGAAGCTGAATTTCTAATCTGTCTTCCTTCCTGCACAGGCATATTCCATTTTCATGCCACCTCACCCCATCATGGCAGCACTGCACACTGTACATCTGATGCACAGGCCTCTGTATCAGATATTGGGTCAATGTCCTACTTAAGAAGCAGGGAGGGCAAAAGCAGCAAATCTTGTTGTTTTAGAAGAGTTTTTTCAGAAGCTCCTCTTAGGCGCTTCTGCTTACTTACATCTTCCCATCCAGAACTGTGTGCAGACTACAGCAAGATGAAAGAGGAAAGGTTCTTTTCTTCGGTAAGCATATTGTTACCTAATAAAATAGAAGGTCAGTAGTTTGAAAAAAAGTATGGAGATTGGCTCAGTGATTTAGACAAGTAAGACTAGAAGGATCAGCAGCCCATCTCTCTTTCACTTACTTGTCTACCTTTAAAGGACTTTCCCCAATCTTCCACTATTCCTTGCTTCTCTAATGCAGATTTCTCTAGGTAGTCTCAGTTAAGAATACATATTCATCCCTTTATTCCCATAAATTACTTTATTCTTGCTAGATGCACTGTCCTGGCTGGTTTGGGAGTTACTTCAAGAGAGTATAGTAAACAGAGGAAGGAGATTCCTTCAACGTGAGTGTTTCCCATTGCATTCCAGGGAATTTGAATTTGAAGAATAGGATTAGGAAACTGTTATGGTTTGGATGTAAACACAGCCCACAACAGGATTTTGCGTTGAAATCTTAGTCTCAGTGTTGGCATCAATGTTAGAAGACGAAGCTTTTTGGAAAGTGATTGGATCATGAAAGCTCTCACTTCATTAGTGTATTAATCCTTTGATTAGTTCCTAATTTCATGGCTATCATTAGGAAGTAGTAGAAACTAGGAAATAGGGCCTAGTCTACTTAAAAGATCACATGCACTACAGTCAAAATGGATCATGGATTTAAATATTAAAATACAATGCTAAATCTTCTGGAGGAAAATGTAGGTAGAAATCTTAAAGACATAGTGGCAGATAATTTTTTAACAAAAACAAAACTGCACCAGAAATGCTTCAAAGATTTTCAAATACTTCAAAGAATCAACAACTGGGATCTAGTCCTTTTTTAAAAAAAAGTTTCTACACTTCAAAGCAAATCTCCAACAGAGTGAAAAGAAACCACAAACTGGGAAAAAATTATAGCCAATTATCCCTCTGACAAAGGCTTTCTTTCTTGAACATATAAAGAACTAAAACAATCATGCCCCAAAATTCAAAGACTCAACCCAAAAATGGGCATCTGAAATGAATATACACTTCACAAATGAAAAAATACAAATGGCAAGTAAATATATAAAAAAATGTTCCATGTCATTGGTCATTCAAGAAATACAAATTAAAACAATACTGAGATTCCATCTACCCCAGAAAGAATGATTAACATCAAGAAGCCAGTCAAGGATTGGGAAGATACTTTGGCAGTCTAATTGCCTGCCTGGCAAATACAAGGACCTGAGAATGAACCTGGTACCACATGCCATGCAGATCCACGCTATCCGTGGGTGTGGTGGTGCCTGCCTGCAATTTCAACACAGGAGAAGATGAGAGAGGTGGCTCCTTATGAATCCAAGCTACATAGTAAGACCCTGTACCAAATAAATAAATAATAAATAAATGGTTTTAAAAAATATATATATATTTTTTTAAAAGTCAGCCAATAATAAATGCTGGAGGGGCTGGAGGGAAAAAAGAACACTTCTCCACTGTTGGTGGGAGTGCAGACTGGTACAATCACTATGGAAATCAGTGTGGAGATTCCTCCAAAAGCTAGGATTGGAGATCCAATTCAAGCCAGCTATTCCCCTCCTCGGTATTTTTCCAGAAAAACTGAAAACGTCATACCACACAATATATGTGCACCCACATTTATAGAAGCGCAATTTGTCATAGCTAAATGCTGGAAACAACCCAGATGCCCATCAACTAAAAAATGGATAAAGAAGATGCAGTTATTCTACACAATGAGGTATTATTCAGCTACGAAGTAGGATAAATTTGAGTCTTTCGTTAGTAAATGGATGCAACTAGAGACTACTCTTAAGTGAAATAAATCAGACCCATATGTGCAAACATTTTATTATCTCCTTAGTATGACAACCTGAAAGAGAACAATGAAATCTGAAATGTTCAACAGATATTGAAATAAGGGAATGAACTTATTCAAAAGAAAGAGTAACTAAGTTGAAGAGAAGGACAGGAGAGGGAGTAGGGGAAACAGATTTATCTATGCATGTAAGCAGGATAGTTTGGCAACTATAATTTGGACTTCTGCAGGTCTGTGGCAAGGGGCAGATTATGCTTATTTCATTTTGTCTTCTTTTTTCAACTGTTAGTTCTTTTTCTGTTTGTAATTTCTTATATATTTCTTTTTTCTCTCTTCCAATTTTGTATGCATATATCTGATAATATGAATAACAAACTGAAAGACACTATAAATTACAACAAATCCTGTGAAATGCATTCTATTTTGTTAAGTGAAATTCTATATTGTTTGTAATTTTTCTGTTTTAATATTATTTTGTAATATCCTTAAAAAATAAAAAAAAAAGGAAATTAGCCAGTTTCCCATGACAGAGGAACACAGGAGCCAGCATAGAGTACATGGGAAACTACTGCAAGAAGACCTAATAATCAGCAGCTTCTCTCATCTTCCCTTTGCCTGCTCTCTCCCCCTCTCTCCATGATATGATAGCCAAGTGCATAGAGTTCCCACATACCCTTCCCTCTGCCCTTTCCCTCACTGACACCTTACATTAGTGTGGCGCATTTGTTAGAATTGCTGAATTAATATGATATGCATTCATTAACTGAAGACCATAGTTTATTTAGTATGTATGTATCCAAATGCATGTCAATATGATTTACCATTATTGATATTAACCTTGACCACTTGGCTGAAGTAACATTTGTCAGATTTACCCACTGACAGTTCTCCACCCCGTCCACATATTTTGGAAGGTAGCCCCTATGTGCAGCCCACTCTTCAGGAGTGAAGACATGCTCCCCTTCCATAATCAACATGAATGCACGGACATTTTATACTTTGTATTACAATTCAAAGAATTTGGCAGCTCTGTACTGGCTCCTGTGTTCCTCTGTCAAGCATCATCAATGTGGGCTTGTTTCTTGTTTCACTTATGTTCCTGGTTTAGGTATTATTTCCTACCCTACTCTGAGAATCAGCCATTTCTTCAAATATTCTTTTATATTTACTATCAATTTTAGTTCCCTCAACAATTCTTCCTTAAACAAATAAGCATGGTGGTACCACATGCTTGCAATCCCAGTACTCCTGGAGGCTGAGGCAAGAGAATTTCAAGTTTAAACCCAGACTAGGCTAGTTAAACATTTATCAAGACCTTATATTAAAATACAAAATGAATACTGGAGGTATAGCTTAGTACAAAGGCCCTGTGTTCAATGCCAAGTACCGTGAAAATAAATGCATAAATAAACATGAAGTTCCTCTTTCCTTTCACTGGCAGCAAAGAAGAGACACAACAAAGAAAGCTTAAAGACATAGCTCGCTCAGAAAAAGAATAAGGGATTCTGTATCTCCCTTTCTGTGCTGGTTCTCAACAAGTAGAGCACATGTTTAAGCTATCAGAGGAAAAAAACACCTGAAAGAGGACATCACCACCTGGACTTTATCATAATGTCTAGAATGAAAAATATATTCTCAGCAACACTCTGATGAACGTCAGATTGAGTAATCAGGGATCACCGCATAGCCACATAGACACGCACAGCTGGCCATCACCTTCCCCACCTCTTCCTTTTATTGTCCCTGAGGGCAGAGAAGATTACCAGGTGGGGAGTTCCTCAAAGAAATTCCGCTGCTAGTGGTAGCCCCACTTCCCCATTCTCACTCCTATCATGAGTGTCACCCCTCTCTAATGTTGTATGTGGTATGCTTGGCATATAGACTGAAGATCCTGGCTGAACAAGCAGGACCATTGGAATATATATGAAAGGAGAAAGGATACCACGGAATCATCTAGAACTAGGGTAAACACAAAGGTCATTAGTTTAGAAACTAATAAATAATGAAAATATAGGAATTGGGGCCCCAAAAGACTGATGAAGAACTTATACTTCTAGGGCTCCATTTCTTTTCCTTGAACTATAAAGGATAGAAAGTGGTGTCCATGCCCAGAAATCTAGGCCTTATAGTTTTGAGCAATTTCTTTTTTTACCAGAACCCAAAATTAATTAATTAATTAATTAATTAATTAATTAAAAATAACAAAAACATTAGGACCAATGCAGAATCAAAAAACAAAATAATAGGAATTCAAAAACTGTTTCGTTGTTGTTGTTGTTGCTATTCTTGTTGTTGTTGTTGTGTGTGTGTGTGTGTGTGTGTGTAGTATCAGGAATTAAACTGAGGACCTTGTTTTACCAGTCAAACACTTATTCTACTGTAGTTGTTGTTGTATTGCACATTGTTGCCTTCAAAGTAATTGTTCAGATTACCAGACATAATAAGCATGTAAAATTTGTCAACCAATAACAAATGCCGGCAGGGCTGTTGGAAAAAAGGAACACTTCTTCACTGTTGGCAGGAGTGTATACTGCTACAATCACTATGGAAATGAATGTAGAGATTCTTCAAAAAAAAATTAGACTAGAGGTCTCATTTAACCATGCTATGCCCTTCTTGGGTATTTCTCCAGAAGAACTGAAAAATCACACCATGGCCGTGTATGTGCACTCATGTTTATAGCAGAGCAATTTCATAACTAATGTCAATTTCAGTTTATTCATCTGTAGCATGGAAAACAACAAACCTTACTTCAGAAAGTTATTATCAAGATCAGAATAGAACATTCATGCAAACACACTCAGCATAATAGCAAGCATATTATGATGTTTGGAGGGGTTCTCTAAGTTGATCGTTGATCAACTAGGTACCTACTATATACACAGGAGATACTTCATTTAGTAACATATGACCTCTGATTTTGAGGACCATAAAATCCAATGAGAATCTGACAGTAAATTTTAATTTGATGTAAAAATTTAATGAGAGTGAGTTAGGCAGAAAGTACTCCAGGCCAAGGATCAGAAAGTCTTCAAAGTGAAATCCCACAGCAACTGTTCTTCAAAGGACCAACAGTACCTCCCTGAGCACAAGGCAGGGAAGGAGCATAGCAAGCTTAAGGAATAACATGCACAAAAAGCAGAGACACGGGAGCACAAGGCATGCCTCAGGAACACAAGATGTGCAGTGTGAGCAGAGCACAGGAGTGTGTGGTAACCAAAAGGAGGGCGAGGGGAAGGAAAGGGGGGCTTATGCATGGGAGGAGGGCAAGAAGTGAGCATCTCTAGAAGCTGAGGACAGATGAGGGAGCTTGGCCCCTATGCTGGAGGCTGTCACAGGCAGAATTCCAACCCAGTCTTGACCATGGAGCAATTGTACTGTAAATTGATAATGCAGCAGTTCGATTTACTTGTCTACAAGCCAGACATAGCAAATATGCACATCCCTGTGGAAATATTCCTTGCCAGGATCATCAATAATCAGGGCAGAGGAGGAACAGGGGGAAGATTACACACACCAAAAGCAAGTCAACCATGGCTTCCAACCCAGCTCATCACCTTACCTCATCGCAGGGCTGAACATGCAGAGGCCTTGGAAGGGAAGAGCACATTCTTAGCTGAAATGAAAAAACTCCATCGCTTCCTCCTCTCCCCTCCACATGTGGCAATGCTGAACCATTTTGCACAGTGCAATATTCCCTCCTCCTTTCAGCACTTGCTCCTCCTGGCTTCCGGGACACCTTGTTCTCCTGATTGTTTTCCTACCTCTTGGCATGGCCCTTTTCTAAGCACTGGAGCCCCAGGTTCCAGTCTTTAGGTCTCTTCACTGTCTTCACTCACTCCTCGGGTGATTTCATCCAAACATACTACTTTAAATACAATCTGTGCTGACAACTCCTAAATTCGTATCTCCCATGCAGCTTCCACTTGGATTCCTCACTACCCTAAGGGCTGCTTCGTATTACTCTGAGAGATGGCAGGCATCTCAAATGTGAAATGGATAAAACCAAAGAGTTGGTATTCTAAACCAAACCCACCTAGTAAGCCTAAATCACATGCATTATTTTAAAACATAAAACACCTCTTTCTTCTCCTCAGGCCTGTCCAGTAACTGTCCTTCTCATTTGCCATAAAAGCTGGAGTTCTTACCATCTCCTATCAAGCCAAAACGAATACCTTACCCTTATGGGCTTGAAACTAATTTCCTGCCTCTCTCTACTTTCATTTTTCCCATCCATCTAAGCAAGCTCCTTTGCCTAGCCTCAATTACAGTGATCACCCATCATCCTCAGCGCCCTTGTACTTGCTCTGCTCTCTGCTAAGGTTGCTTTTACCCAGAATTCAGCTCAGAGTTCCACTGAAGTCTTCCCTAACAAACTTATTTTAAAATGTTCACATCAATGCTAATACTCCATTAAGAACACTTTAAGTCACCCTATAAAATGTGACGTTTCACTTTTAAATTTGCTCCTTTTCTATCTCCACTATCATGTCTAAAATATAAGAAGACATGATTTTTAATTTTGCTTTGCTCTCTGCTATACCTAGTACATCAAACAAAAGCTGGCACATAATGCTCAGAAATTATTTATTAATTTACTAATTGATCTAGAGAGAAAAACCCTGGACTAAGGTAGAGTTTGAGGACCTAGGTTTTAGTCTAGTCTCTATGACTTAGGCTCTTCACAGTATTGAATAAATAATCTTTTGTCTTTGGCTTTGACTTCCTTATTTAAAGAGGGACAGTAATATCTGTTTCACATGTATAAATCAGAGCAATTAGGATTATGTATAAAAACATAGTATAGGTGGCACCCAGCAAATGGTTATACTCTTTTAACTTATTTAATTTTAAGGGGATATCAAAGGGTCTGTAATTTAATAAAGGTTTCATCCATTGCTTTTAGTTGTTAGACAAGATACGAAGTGTAAAAACTAAGTTTACAAATATATGCTAGGACTGGCCAGATAGCGCAGCAGACTAAAGTTCTTGCTCAGGCAGATGCAGGGACCAGGTTTGATCCCAGCATGCCATGTCGGCCCTGACCCTAGGTTGTGCTGAGAGGGTAATTAAGAATGGGTGTGGTGGCACGCCTATAATCCCAGTGCTTGGGAGGCTGAAAACAAGAGGATCACTACAAGACCAATCTTTGTAGTGAGACGTTGTGGACCCTGTACTAGATACATTAAAAAAAGAAGTACACATTAAAATATTATTATTTCATCTGGGTGTGGTGGCACACACCTGTATTGGCAGCACACAGGATGCTGAGGCAGGAGAATCGTCATGAATTTGAGACCAGCTTGGGCTACAAAGTGAACTGAAGGCTACCCTGACCTGCCTGGTAAAGCACAGTCACAAAAAGACAGAGGAAAAAAATTACCACTCCAATACTCTGCATTAAATCCTCTAGCTTCAGTCAAAAGTAAAGGTCCAGATATATATTTTAATTACATTGACAAACTAAAATAACAGGTGGCATTTTCAAAATATTTTTAACAGGCCCTCATTACCTTTTTTATACTTTATTTATTTATGTATTTATGATATGGCTGGTTCAGCCTGCCTTCGGGGTGGGGCTGGCACAGCATGTGGTGCCAGGGATCAAACCGAGGTCTCTGTGGTTGCCTAAGCAGGCACTTTAGACTGATGAGCTATTTTGCCAGCCTCACAGGTTGAATTTTATGTCATGTTCATCTATAAAATTATTTCACACACATCTATCAAGTATATATATATATATATATATATGATTAATCTTTATGATCAGCTTGATTAGATTCAGAAACACTGAAAATTAGTGAGAGACACTTCTTTGTGTTTCTGGGCATTTTCAGAGACAATTAAAGATGGTTGTTCAGGATTCATCAATGAATTTATTATTAATGATGTCATCATGTGATTACATTATTGGGAGGTGATAAAAACAGGAGGCAAGGCCTGGTTGGATGAGATGAATCATGGGATAGTTACATTAGGATATTGGCCCATGCTCTAATGTGTTCTTGATTTTCCTGATTCCTGGATAACATATTGTAAGGAAATGTCCTCTGTTACACCCTTTTCCCATGACATTTCTGTCTTAAAACAATGGAGATGGTTTACCATGGACTAAACCTCTGTAACTATGCACAAAAACACTGTGAGCCTCCTTTAAGCTTTTTTCTTAGATATATTGTCACAGGGACGTGAAACTGACCAACATAGCCTATTAAGTGTCAGATACTGTTTTAGTCCTCAGTCTTCCTACCATCCCATAGGTGCTCCCTAATCCATGCCCAATACCCAACTATCTACTACACAGAGCTCCAGGCTGAGGGGACCAGGCTTTTATTTCTGGGAAGCCTGGGCTGTGGTTCCTAGAGACTACCTTACTAATTAGAAAATATTAAATAATGATCACATTCTCTCTGCTCTGAGGGGAATTCAGCCTGCTACAGTTTGACTGTATCCCCAAAGTTTCTGTATTGGAAACCTAATGCTCAATGCTACAGTATGCATGGGTAGGACCTCCATCATGAATGGCTGATTCCATCATCTTAGGTAGGTATTAGTGATGGTAGAAGTGGGTTCCTGGCAAAAAAAAAAAAAAAAGGTTTAGGCTCCCTACCCTTCCTCCCTCTGATCCTTTTGCCTTATTTGTGGAATGATACCATGAGGAAGCCATGGGGAGATACCAGTTCTCCAAAGATGGCAGTCCTTATAGATTCCAGAGCTCAAAGACACAAATCTGTACCTTTATAAATGACCCACTGTCAGGTATTCTTGTATACATAAAAAGGGCTAAGACATAGCTCCATTCAACATTTTACCACTTTAAAAATTGAAAATAAAAAGATTGGGACTAAAGGGTGAAAAGCTAGAGTTGAACAACTTACATATTTTAGATCTCATTGTTTGGCTGAAAATAGAATACTCACTGGATGATGGTTTCCCTGATTGAATTAATTGCCGAAAAAGAGGAGATTTGCTGTTTTGGCCTACAGTTCCATCCATGTCCCCATATCCATAAGTGAATAAGACAAAGCTAATGCCTCCATGGCCATGTGCTTTTGGAAAAAATAATATTGAGTTATTAATGTGATAAGAACGAAACATCATAACAGGACTAATAGGATTGCTATTTTTATAGGACAGACTGGTAAAGGTAACATTAGGTTAGAAACCTGAATGAAATGAGACTAACACCTGAGAAAACTGGAGAAATGGCACATCATGTATAGGAAACAGCGAAGAGAGGTGCTGAGAGAGAAACAAATTTTAATTCAAAGAACTAAATAAAAAGTCTGCATACTCATAGTCAAGACATCAAAGCAGAAAGAAGTTCAAATGAAGTGACAAACTATTGAAGCACAAGCACATGTAAGGAATTACAGACAGAGTATAACTACTAGTCATCAAATTATCTTCAAGAGCTATAACACAAACATTAAATTCCCACCACCAATGTTTGACTGGTATTTTAGCATATCCACTCGAGGTTGTTTTTAGGAATTTAATCATACTTCCCTTTGTTCATTGTTGTGATCATACTATAAAACACAATAATAAATTATTTCTTTGACTTTTAATATATCACACAAACTTTGCATGGACGTTAGTATTCTTTGAACACATATATTTAATGTTTATATGATATACCATTAGGCTAAGGTAAAGCGCTTTAACTTTTTAACTACTTTTCATTGTGATGGCTTATTTTATTATTATACATAGTGCTAAAACTTGGATTAAGATGACGGACATGAACAACTTCCCCTCCAATCTTCCCAAATCTCCAGAAATGACAGAAAATATGCTATGAAGAGGCTAAAAAGGAAAAGAAGAAGGTGGTAGAATGCAGAAGAAAATGAAGATAAAAGGAAGCACAAAAAGAAAGATGAAGAAATTATTTTATCAATGGATCAGAGGCAAGCCTATCATCCATGGGCCAGAAGTTTGAAGAAATCATTTAAAGATGAAAAGCAAAGGAAAAAAACTAACAGAGGGGACTGAATGCATGACATGCATTCCAAGGAAGAGTGCTGTGGGCATCCTAGCGGTATTTAAGGTCAAACACAACTAGAACAAGGCTTTTAGCTAACTGGAGAGAGAATGAGAGAAATGTTGCAAGTCAACCCTCCCTCCACATCTCTTCGTGTTGAATAACAGATTCGTTATCCTGGCCTATGGAAATTCCTGTGGAGAGGTAGTTCTCCAAGGTCCATACATGCATAAGTGCAGCACAGCTTACATGTGTACATTCTGTCTTTTACCCATAGTGTCTAAACTACATAGCCAGCATTATCATTTATGCTGCAAAAAGAGGACTTTTCAAACACATATATGAATCAACAAGAGTCTCTCAACACCCTAAGAATCCCAAAAAGCAAAAGAGGAATCACTTTTGCAGTGGAAGACTAAGTACCTATCATCTGTTTCCTAAAAACCCTTATAAAATGACTATTTCCTTTATTCAGATTGCAATGGAAGGACCAGGGAAAATAGCTCAGTAGAATAAGGGCTTGTCTGGCAAGTGTAAGGGCCTGAGTCAATCCCTGGTCCTAAAAAAAAGATTGCAATGGATATAGAAAACCTATTCCCCAGAGCATTTTTAAAGGAAAAAATAAAAAACAAAACAGAATTTCAAAACAAATTAGTAGTTGAGTTATAATAATTAATACATTGAATATTACCTTTGTAGTAGCTATTCAGAGTACAAGATACAGGCATGTCTTGCCCAAACAATATTAGTGCAAACCTTGCTTTTCAATAAACTAAGAGAAACTAGCCAGCTGTATAACTACCTCAGCTATCTTATGTATAAATATATTCTTTTCTTTTTCCATTTCTTCCTTTATCCATCCCCCATGACAGTTCATCTTTTCTTTTAGTTTCTTTTCAATTCAGACTATTTTTTGTAATTCATCCAGTTTCTTTTATTCATGAGATAGTACAGTGTTTACACATATGAGTCTGATTTGTTTCCCTTCTGAGTGTGGTCTCAAGTTGCATCCATTTATCTATAAAAGTCTCTAGTGTATCTGTCTTTATGGCTGAGTAGTACTCCATCGTATTAAAAAAAAAACATATTTTTGTCTATTTCTTGGTTGATGGGAACCTGAGTTGTTTTCAAGATTTAGCTATGACAAATTATGCTTCTATAAACACTGGTGCATATATATCACTCTGTTATGATGTTTTAAATTCTTTTGGGAAGATGCCAAAAATGGAAATAGCTGGATCAAATGGGACCTCTAATTCTAGTTTTTTAAGGCATCTCTACACTGGTTTCTACAGTGGTTGTTCCAGTCTCCACACTCACCAACAGTGAAGAAGGGTTTTTGTTGTTGTTGTTGGTGGTGGTGGTGGTGTTTTCCCCACAGCCCTTCCGGTATTCGTATAAGTTGATCTCTTGATGATAGCCATTCTTTCTGGGGTGAGATGGAATGTTAATGTTGGATTAATTTACAACTCTCCATGACCAATGTCATTGAACATTTTTCCATGTACTTATTTGACATTTGTATTTTTTGATCTGAGAAATGTGTATTCACCTCAGATACCCATTTTTGGATTAGGTATTTGAACTTGCGGGTCTAATTTTTTTCCATTTTTATATATTCTAAATACAAGACCTGTCTAAGGAATAACTGGTTATATTTCTCTATAAGATGTCTTTTCACTCTGTTGTTGATTTCTTTTGTTATGCAAAAACTTTTTAATAAGGTCAGATCCCATTGGCCCCACAGTATTTGATAAGAAAAGTAATTGACAACTATTTTACAATGCAACTGTCTGAGATGCATTAACAACTGAGACAAGTAAGATGTTGGCTAAAAAAATAATAATAATAACTTTGAAAAATGTTAGGGCTAAGTAGCAATGGTCCATGAGAGATTCTGAGAAAGTATCAATGTATCCCTGGCAATCTAAAAATGAAGTGCATATGGCGAACTGCACACATGCCTGGGAAAGACCTGAGAAGGCCCTTATCTCTGGCCCTTCAAGTGCTGCCTGAATCTCTACCCAACCCAAAAGTTATGGCTACTTCTGAATTGTCATTACCAGAATGTTGATTTTTTTTTTTTTTTTTTTTTTTGGCAGGACCAGGGTTCAAACTCATGACCTTGCACTTGCCAGGCAGGCACTTGTGCCACAGAGCTATCTCCCCAATCCCACCAGAACGTCGAATGTGCACTGCAAACACTGCAAATGTCAAAAGCTGGTAGAACCAATACATTCTAAGCACTCACAGAAATTCCTGCCTGACCACAGACTCAACTGACCATATTAACCACAAAAATTTCTCCCCTTGGAAAGGTGAATCTGGTTTTGAGAAATGCTACATTATTTAAAATACCAATTTTTCAACCAAAACATGTGATTCGTTAAATATATAAGTATGGCTCCTACAAGAGAAAAAAGGCAGCCAACACAAATTGCTTCTAAGCAAGACCAGATCTGGGATTTAACAAAGATTTTAAATAGCTTGTATTGAGAGCTCCTATGACGTTATGGTTTATGTCTAGTTGTACCCTGAAAGCCTCATGCAATCATGGGGCAGGGACTTCTATAGACTCAGACTTAATTCATGAGTCATTGGGATTATGTGTTTTAGTACTGATGAGATTATCGGTCTCACTACTGCTGGGAATTGTACGTGTGGCCTGAGATAGATAGGCTAAGGCAGAGACCCCGACGTAATTAAAAGAGAGACAGAGAGACAGACTAGTGTTGTTGCTCTGCTCCCCTGAGTGGTCGGTTGCCTCTCTCGCAATTGTTGCTGTTCCACCGCCATGAACTGCTGCTCTCTGCCATGTGCCTCTCTGCCTTGGAACCAGCAAGTATGGACTGAAACTTCCAGTGACTGTGAGCTAAATAAACCTTTCCTTCCTTCATTTTAAGTGTTGGGTGTTTGTCTCAGTAACAAGTAAGAAGTAACCAAGACAGACCTGCTCCAGAGAAGCCATTATTGTCATGAATATAGTTTATTAAGAAGAAAAAAAAAGTTAAAAATCAAGAAAAGGAACAAAGTATATATGACAGGGACTAAGAATGCAGATGTCATTTCCCAGTGGAGTTTTATAGTTAGTGTTTGAGACAATATGTGCAAAGTACTTCCAAATAGAGAAGTTCACCTGCATTTTGTGATCAGTTAAGTAGACACAAAGCCCTATGTGACCAATCCTAACTACTTGTTCTTGTACAGGTGCACACAGGGACCTCACTGGTACAAACTCTTTGCTTGAGGTTCTAACTAAGGAAATTAGGCAAGACAAATAATTAAAAATGTAATCAGATTAGACAAAAATATTATCTCTACTTTAGAAATTCTTAAGGAATACACACACTGTTAGAACTAATAAACAAGTTGATGAATTTTACAGTACACAAGAGGCATATACAAAGTTCACTTGCACTTTTACATACTACTAATGAACAATCCAAATAAAATTAAGAAAACAAACCCACTTCTAATACCATCAAACCAAAGAAAATACTTAGGAATTAATTCAGCTATAGCAATATAAATGATGATAACCAAAGTTTGGAAGGAGATACCTAATCCATCAGCAATGAATGGATTAAAAAATGTGGTATTTACTCATCATGGGATATGACTAGCAACAAAGAAAAACTTCAATCATTTGCAGGAAAATGGATGTACCTTAACACCATGGTGTTAAGTGACATAAATAAGACACACAAGCTTAGCTATTACATGTTTCACTTACATGAGAAACTTAAATTATAGATGAAGAGTGAACTAAAAGATAGATAATACAAAATAGGGAGATAGATCTTTCTCAAATGGGAAGGGATCAAGAGGCAGAAGGAGAGGAAGGCAAGGGAAAGTTTTCAATTAGCAATAATCGCGCCTCAGATAAACCTCATTGGCTACGATACTGCCACTGTGCAAAGCTAGGAAAGGGAAAGAGGAGAAGAAGGGATCAAGATGTGTATGTGGAGCTGGGCGTGGTGGTGCACACCTATAATCCCAGCACTTAGGAGACTGAGACAGGAGAATTGGTGCTAGTTTGAAACCAGCCTGGGCTACAAAAGTGAGCCTGAGGCCAATCTGAACTGCATAGCAAGACTCTGTCTCAAAAAGACAGAAAAGAAAAGAAAAAAAGATGTGGCCCGGCAAGATGGCTCAGTGGTCTAAAGCACCTGCTTGGGAAAGCTTAGGCAGCTTCCAGGACTGCGGTTTAATCCCCAGCGCCACATGCTGCGCCAGCCCTGCCCTGAGGGCAGGCTGAGCTGGCCATAAAAATAAATAAACAAAAGTTCTGAAACAAGAAAAAATAAATAAATAAATAAAAATTCTTTAAAAAAAACAAGAAAAGAAAAAAAAAATGTGTATGTTGCACGCACCAACTCCACACAAGGAATTTCAACATTATGTACTGCAAATATGATCTAATACAAAATTGAGTAATAGAAAACAGTAAATAGCATAATAAAGGACAAGATGCCATCCAGGAACTGGGAAAATTAGCAACTTATGAATTAAGTTGGACTGAAGCTATTAGCCACATCTTCTAGTAGAATAAAAGCATAATAACCACCAAGAAAAGAACATAATACATTGATCTGAGCACCGCATCTGACAGGAGAGAACATGTCACCTGAACTTTTCCTGTATCACCAAGGATGGAGAAATTCTGTTTTCTTCCACTGTCTGCCTGGACCAAATATTTTATTCATGTTTCAAGGCAAACCTGACAATATAAGAGCAAAAGAGGCTTGCTATCCCATTTCTGCTCTTGCTGCTTTGCAGTCTTCTGCCACCTTGAACTGTTGCCCTTTCCCATGCCATCTTGCTTTGAAGCTAATTGACTGAGGACTGAAGCCTCCACAGACTGTGAGCTAAATAAACCTTTCATACTATTTTTGGGTGTTAAGTATTTTGTCTCAGCATCGAGACAAGGTCTTTGCCTCTGTCCCAAGATCCAACCACCTCCATTAATTGGTAAGAGAAGTAATTGGCCCAGCATTCAGTCCTCTAGCAATGCACTGTAGAATCACTAATGATACAAATGTAACTAGATGTTGACATACAGAGAAAATCTACTAATAGAAATAACTGTGCCATAGCATAGCAAACACATCAGCATTAATAACATCAAAGACAAGATGGATAATGACATATCAAAGAACCATTAATGTAATGTAAGACCCATGGCCAAAGAAAAGGCCTGTAGTCATAGCATAAATAGTAGGACAAATCATAATTTGACATATCAAATATCTACTAAGTATGCAATCTGTATCCACTACATATGGAAACTAAAGCTCCACTAATAACAGGAAATATTCAAAAACAATAGAAGTGGGGCTGGGAAGATATATGGGTGGTAGGAGGACTCTGAGTGGCCTGTGGGACAAAGGAGAGCTTCAATCTGTGGGCTCAGCATAAGTAGGTGCATAACTTTTCTGGAGCCATTTAAGGACTCTGGAAAACTCTGGGCACCCTGTGAGAAAATCTGGGTGATTACAGTGAGCTTCAAAAGTGCCAAAATTTAGGATAAAAGGCAATCTCAATCATCTAGCCCACCTGGAAAAAATCCAGGGGATAAAGACATCCAATAACTTGGAAATCACACACCTGAAATCTCTGAAATGATAACAATTGAAGTAAAGAAACAAGTCCACCAGGTTATAGAAGAAGTAAGGTCAGAAATAACCTATCAGGTTCAAAAAGAAAGGATAACATCATGAAAGATTTGCTCAGTATAATTAAAGAAGACATAGATAGAAAAATGGAGAATAGAAAAATGAAGGAAAGACTGAATAAACTTTACAGGAAAGAATTAGAATGCATGGAACAGATTCAAACAGCCATGTAGGCAATTAAAAACTCACTGAAAGCTGAAAAAACCATTTGAATGGAACTGTAGACTTTCAGACCTTGAAAATGGTGTTGCAGCTAATTAATGAATGTGAAATGAAGATCTCTTAAAACTATAAAAGAACCAGGAAATAACAATTCAGCAGCTACAGGACAATGCAAAGAAAACTAACATGAGAATAATAGGCATCAATAAAGTGGTGGGAAATGGGACAAATTAGATTTAAAAAAAAACTATTTGTAGAGGTACTAGCAGAAAATTTTTGCTGAGGCTGGTTCAAACTTTTAAGAATATAGGATTATGAGTACTCTGTGGGATACAGGAGAACACAGAAAACACAGAAGAAATGGGTAGTTCCCTAGATACATATGTAATTCCAAAGCTGGGTTAAGAACATATGCAAACTCTAAATAACCCAATAATGAGAAATGAAATTGAAAATGTAATAAAAAAATGTATCAACAAAAAAAATCCAGGGTCTCAAAGGAGAAACAGCAGAATTCTACAAGATATTTAGAGATTTAATGCCAACTTCTCTCAAACTCTTCAATGAAACTAACAAGGAAGGAATTCTCCCAAACTCATTCCTGGAGGCAAGTGTTATTCTGATTCCAAAATCAGAGAAAATACAACAAAAAAAAAAGAGAACTATAGGCCAATATCCCTAATGGTTATAGATGCAAAAAATCCTCAATAAGATATTAGCAAAAAGAAATGCAGAAAATCATAAAGATTACACATCATGACTAACTGGGATTCATTCCAGGAATTCAGGGATGGTTCAACATATGTAAATCCATAAATGTAACACACTACATCAATAGAACCAAGAACAAAAGCCACATGATCATCTGAACAGATGCAGAAAAAGCTTTTGACAAATGCCAACACTCGTTCATGATAAGAACCCCACAGAAAATTAGAATAGATGAAATATATCTCATCCTGATAAAAGCCATCTATGGGAAACCAACAGCCGACATCATACTAAGTGGGCAAAAATTGAATGCCTGCATTTTAAAATTGGGAAGAAAACAATAATGTTCATTGTCTCCACTCCTGCTCACTATATTGCTAAAAAAAAAAAAAGCCAGAGAAATTAGATAAGAGAGGGAACTAAAAGGAATAAGGATTGGAAAAGAAGAAGCAAAATTATCATTATTCACAGATGGCATGATACTCTACATGGAGGACCTCAAGAACTGCCCCAAGAGACTTATATATTGAATCACCAAATTCAGCAATGTAGTAGAATACAAAGTCAACACCCAAAACTCAGTAGCAGCTTTTTACACAATGAACACACTTAGAGGGAAATTAAGAAAACCACACTTTTCATAATAACATCAAAAAACATGAAATACTTAGCAATCAGTATCACAAAGGATGAAAAATATTTATGTAGCAAAAATCATGTTACACTGAGAAGAGAGATTGAAGGAGATCTGAGAAAGTGGAAAAATATTCCATACTGCTGGATAAGAACAATCAATATTGTAAGGGCCTGGTGGGATGGCTCAGTGGTCTAAAGCGCCTGCTTGGGAAAGCTTGGGCAGCTTCAGGGACCGCAGTTCAATCCCCAGCACCACATGCTGCGCCAGCCCTGCCCTGGGGGCGGGCTGAGCCGGCCATAAAAATGAGTGAATAAACAAACAAAGGTTCTGAAACAAGAAAAATAAATAAAAAATTTTAAAAAAGAACAATCAATATTGTAAGAATGGCCATATTCCCAAAATTGTTATGCAGCTTCAATGCAATCCCAAATAAAATACCATTAGTATCAGTATAACTTACAGAGCTAAACTTAACTCAATTCATTTAGAGCCAGAAGATACTGAGAATATTAAAAGTAGTCTTCAGAAACAAAGAAAAGGCAGGAGGTATCACAATCCCTGGCCTGAAATTATACTATAAAACTACAACAATAAAATCAGCATGGTACTGGCATAGACACAGACCTGAGGATCAAAGGAACAGATTAGAAGATTCACACACAACTTCAAGCACACTCAGCCACATTACCTTTGATAAAGGGGCCAAACAGACTCACAGGAAGAAAGATAGCCTCTTTAATAAATGGTCCTGGCAATAGTGGTTGTCCACATGCTGAAGGGTAAAACTAGACCCATGCCTATCACTATGTACAAAGCTACAATCAAAATGGATCAAAATATTTAATATTTAAATATTAAAACAGAAACACTAAATCTTCTGGAGGAAAATGTAGGTATAAACTTTAAAGACATAGTAGTAGGTGGAGAGTTCATGAACAAAAATCAAACTTCACAGGAAATATCTCAAAGAATCAACAACTAGTACTTAATATTTCTTGACAAGTTTCTGCACTTCAAAACAAATCTCCAACAGAGTAAAAAGAAAACTCAAAAACTTGGAAGAAATTATAGCTGACAGTCCCTCTGACAAAGGCCTTCTATCTAGAACATTTAAAGAAATTGAAAAATTCAAGACCCCCAAATTCAAAGACCCGATCCAAAATGGGTATCTGAGATGAATATACACTTCTCAGAGAAAAAAAACACAAATGGAAAGTAAACATATGAAAAAAAAAATGTTTGCCATCTTTGGTCATTTGAGAAACACAAATTAAGACAACAATGAGACTGCATCTCACCCCAGAAAGAATGGCTGACATCAACAAGTTAGCCAATAGCAAATGCTGGAGAGGCAGTGGAACAAAAGGAACCCTTCTCACTGTTGTTGGGAGTGCAGACAGGTACATTCACTATGTAATTCAGTGTAGAGATTCCTTCAAAAGCTAGGATTGGAGCTGGGTGTGGTGGTGCATGCCTGTAATCCCAGTACTTGGGAGGCTGAGGCAGGACAATCAGGATGAGTTCAAGACCAGCCTGGGTTACAAAAGTGAGCTCAAGGCCAGCCTGAACTGCAAAGTGGGATTCTGTCTCAAAAAGACAAAAAAAAAAAAAAAAAAAAAAAAAGCAAGGATTGGAGATCCCATTCATGCCACATATTCCCCTCCTCAGTATTTTTCCAGAAGAACTGAAAACCCCATACCACAATGACATGTGTACACACAGGATGAATTAGACAATAGTCCTAAGATTCCAACAGGTTTTTCACACTGAGGATAGCAATGTGTAACACTGAAACTATGCTTGGAATGCCTATCATTCTGGTCTCCTATATGTGTGTTGCTTCTAATGTAATTTCAGTTGTTGCTATACTCTCTCTCTCAATTAAATGGTTGGTTTACAAGAAAACAAACAGTATTAAAGGAGAGTAAGAGACAAGGAAAAATGACATAGGACTGACCAGCTACAATTTTGTATATGCTCAGATTTCTAAACTTCTACGTAAAAATATATAACTGCTTTTATCACATTCTATATGGATTTATTAGAATATCAATGATTGATGGAAAATACTGATTCCAAGTTAAGCCTAGGATGTTTAATATTCAGAAAGATAGTGATGATAAACTCAAGTACCTATGTTATAGAGGAAGGAGTCATCTTTGGTACAACACTTCTGTTTTTGCAGTCACAGTAGCTGTGGAATTACCTTGTAGGTAGCACTGGTGTGTCCATGTCTCTCTCTTTAGCTCCAGAGCGTGGGGCTCACCTTGCTTCTGTTGGGGATACATTGGCCTCCCAAGTGCAAGGCTGATGTTCCAGACTGTTTTGTTATTTACTCTGCATTGTGCTCAATCTCTCCAATTTCTCTGTAGTTTATAATTTTCCTATTAGATTTTTTTCTGAATTCCTTCAGACCTACTTCTATTTTTCTCTTTGCCAAGTTGTTATTTTCCAACAGCCTGGGTTCTGTATCTTACAGAAGCTGAATTTTGTGGCTAGGAGCTACTCCGCCATTTTAGTTCTCCCAGAAATTGGTTTTAAAACCTGTGAAATAGTTAAGCTTTCATGTTCTTTAAATTCATTTTTTTCTTTTATAAATTTAAAAAATAAATAAATACATTTTTTCTTTTATAAATTTTCATATCTTATAACATTTTTTCTTTTCTATTTTTGTTTTGCTGTGAATCTAGCTACACTGTCCAGGCTAGTCTTGAACCCTTTACCTCAGCCACCCAAATACCTGAGATTTTACATTTATGCTATCATTCCTGGCTCATTTTTGTGTTTTTAAAAATAAATTTGCCAATAATTAAGTAGTAAAAAGTAGCAATCCAGAAACAAATAATATTAATGGGAAAGAGCACTAAGCAGAAGTGGTAATCTCAGTGCAAATTGGAAAAAGATGTTAAACACATTTACATTTATATTAATTTAGATTTACATTAATTCTTACAAAATATCTTTTTAAATTAAATTTGTTTATTTTGTTTTTGTTTTGAGACAGTGTCTCAGTGTGTAATTTACTTGAACCCACTTGTCCTTGAATGCACGAGGTAGCTCGGGCTGGCCTCAGACTCCCGGCAATCTCCCCCAAGTGCTGGGATTACCGAAACTTGTTTAATTTTCATAAGAAACAGAACATATTTGCTTTTTGAACCAAAAAAAAAATAGCCTTTTATTATAACTCTCATTTATTTCCCTGTCTGGTGAATCCTGCTTCTATCAACCTCTTAACTACAGTACTGAGAGTTCTGAAACACTTAAAACATAAGGGATAAAGAAATATCACATATCAAAGGACATCAGTTATTCTTGCTGTCTTTGAACAAAAAAGCAACTAAGCTTGCAAACTATTTTGCTAATATAAAGTGTCAAAGTTCAAGTGTGAGAGAATAGAAAAGGAATTCTAAAGTTTTTTGATTGTTCTAAAACACACTGAAGCCATCTCCTGTTTGTTTCTGTTGTCACAAGTAGGAGGAAAATGACTTCCAGTTTGCCAGGGGCAGTGTGTCCAAGACTTGCCACCATAATTCTTAATAGCATTTCCTTTAATTGTGGAAAGTGACCTAGTGCTGAGGGACTTGCAGGAAGGGGATACAAAGGGAGTAATAGGATTCTCCTTTCTATGTCATGCTTCTCTTGTGAGGTCATCTTCTCCATCATCTGCCATTGTTTTCATTTGACTCCAGATGAAAAACAAAAAATTTGAAAACTTAATTCAGAAATCACTTCTTTTTATTAAGGAGATAAATAGGAATAGTTTACCTTTTCATGCAACAGTAGCAAAACCAGTGTTTAATTCATTTTAAAAAGTAGTTTTTGTTGTGTTCTAGGCCATTTCATGTTAATATTTTAATATTTCATAGGAGTTTCATAGCAACTGTAAAAGAAAAGGTAGGAAAGGAACTTTTGTATCCTGTCTCATCAACAACTTGAATAAAAGGAAAATTTGGTCATCTGTCAGTATGGAATGCCAGGCTTTTGAGTCCAGACTAAAAATAGCACTCCAAACTACAAAGAAACCACAGGCTTCCAAAATAGGGACCAGTGGGAAGCTGTGTTTAAAAATTCTCTGTAGTGTTGCTTTCCACTGATTGACTTGCATTTTATTTGAAACAGTTGATGGTTTTTCTGGTAGAGGATGGGCAGCAAAGATAATTTTCCACATTAAAATAATAACAGATACTGCACAAGATAGCTGAAGTAAATATACAACAAAGAAAATACAAATTAATTACACTCAGATGAGATTACATTGTATGTATCACAGAAACATCTTAATTGCATGGACAAATTGTAGTAAATATATGTGTGAGACTGGGTCTTTTTTAGTGTGTGGTTCATTTCCCAGGTGAAGTGATTTGGACTCACGAATCACTTGGAATAAACTTGCAGTCTTCTTAAGAGACATGGCAGTGCAGAAACTAGAAAAATATATTCTATATGAAAGAACACAGAAATTGGAACCTTTGAACATTGGGGATATGTTTCTGATTTTGCTCCATTACTAAACTTGGCCCAATGACCTTACACTTCAGTTTCTTCATCTGTCAAAAACTTCTATACAGATTTCACGCTTAAGTTTTACACAAATAAAAGGAAAAAATAGATATGAAAGCAGGCTGAAGCTTAGAAAATGCAATAAAATTATTCAAATTGTTTAGTGTTAGAAATAGCATCAACTACTTAATGCCTACTTTTAAATAAGAAAAAACTTGCTATAAATACATCTTCAAAGTAAGCACAAAGTAAAGATGTGAATAATTTTTATGTGTTTGGCAAATAAAAATTGCTATAACATCTTATTCACTATGATAGTCTTCAAATACTGACTTGCTATTATACACCCTTCATTACTTCAAATAATTAAAGTTATGGACTGAAAACATCCTTACATGACACTCTTTGGCTTTATTTTCTGGATTACATCATGAAGAAAAGAATATATCTTATGTTCCATTGAAATCATAAGCTCTTTCAAAACAAAGTCCCAGTTGGTTCTGTCTTTGCAACCTTCATGATGCCTGTTCACATTGTTGACACATAATTATAAGCCATAGGTACTCAACAGAAAGGAAGAGTTTACCTTTAGATCCATGTCTATATAACAACAAAGCCATGCCCTTTCCTGGTGTCACCCCAGCACCATAATCTAGGCTCTAACTTTGTAAAACAGGGTCAAGTATTCCATAGGCACAAGTGCCAAGCTGATAAGATGCAAATTAGTGGATGCCCACAGGAGGTGTCTCAGGTGGAGACCATTGCAGCTTTCTAGCTTCTGATCCTGACTTGTGTTCTGCTCCCACCTCATTCCTCCCAGCATGCTTCTCCTCCACTAAGGAAAGATTCCTAGTGCACCAAGTAGTCTCCCTACTCCCAGACAGAATAGAAGAAGCTATGTCAACAGAATTCATCCAGTTATAATTCAAACTGGGTGACTAGTATTTCAAAGATATCTTAACATGAATGTTATCATCAGCATCTCTTCTGATTTAAACCATTGAAAACCTTCACTACTTTGAAATATCCTCTTTATCATCTTGTTTCTCTCTACACTCCCAGAGCTGACCCTTATCATGACTGAGTGCACTGAGGAAACTTTGGTTTGTATAGTTATTGGTACTCAGCACATGCTCATTCCCTCCTTACTAGCATCTGGACTTTTGGAGGGAAACACTAGAAAAAAATAGAACCCAGAGAGTTATTCAATCAGTATAGTCTAACATTTGTCCAAAGTACTACATGTTCCTCAGAAAAGTAATGAGAGACAGACAGACTGACTGACTGACAGACAGAATGATAGACAAAGAGGAAGTCAATCAGGGAAGCCAGGACAGAAGAAAATAAAAAGCCATATGGGGAGAGAAAAAGGGAAGATAGAAAATAAGAAGAAACCTCTTTTTCCAGCTGGAATGATAAAGGGTGTAGAAGAGAAGAAAAAGAAGGTTTTTCCTGCAACCTTTAAGAAAAAGAGAAGACATTTTGCAGAGTTGAAGATAAAGTGCCTAAGAAAGAAGTTTGCCCAGAAGACACTTCACAAGGTGAGGAGGGAGCTCATCTATGAAAAAGCCAGGCACTATCATAAAGAGTACAGACAGATGTATACAACTGAGATCCGAATGGCTAGGATGGCAAGAAAAGCTGGCAACTTCTAGGTTCCTGCAGAGCCTAAGCTGGCATTTGTCATCCGGATCAGGGGAATCAATGGTGTGAGCCCAAAGGTCTGCAAGGTGTTGCAGCTTCTTTGCCTTTGTCAAATCTTCAACAGTATCTTCGTTAAGCTCAATAAGGCTTTAATCAACATGCAGAGAATTATATAGCCATATATTGCATTGCGGTACCCAAACCTGACATCAGTAAATGAACTAATACACAAATGTGTCTATGGAAAAATCAATAAAAAGCAAATTGCTTTGACAGATAATTCATTGACTGCTTGATGTCTTGGTAAATATGGCATCATCTGCATGGAGGCTCTGTAGGCTCTATGAGACCTACATAGTTGGCAAATGCTTCAAAGAGGCAAATGACTTCCTGTGGCCATTCAAGTTATCATCTCCACGAGGTGGAATGAACAAAAAGACCACCCATTTTGTGGGAGGTGGAGATGCTGGAAATAGGGAAGACAGATCAACAGGCTTATTAGAAGGATGAACTAAGGTATCTACCATGGTGCTTTTATCATTTGGTCAGTTAATAAAGTATCTGCTTCCAAAATTGAAAAAGAAAAAAAGAAAAGTTATAAAAGGCTCAAGTCAACAGTTTCCAACATTGCCAGTTCTACAGATAACCCACAACTATTATGGAATATTGAACTATAGATATAACTCCTTTCTCTTAGTTCAATTAGAAGAAATTTTTGTACCAATAGTCTTTAGAAAACTTATGTCTGCATCTTGTACTTTGAACAACTATGAAGACAACAACATGCATTGTTTTGATTATTGTGACTGTCCTAGTGATGTGTCCTGAAACTCTCTCATTGCTGTTTCTTTCTTGTTGAAATTAATAAAATAAAAATAAACAAAATAACCATATAACCACCCCCCCCCCAAAAAAAAAAAGAGAGAAAGAAGAAAAGAAGAGGAAAGCCAAGCATGGTAGCACAAGCTGTAATCCCAGCATTTGGGAGGCTGAGGCAGGATGATAATTGTGAGTTTAGGACCAGCCTGGGCCACAAAGTAAGCTCAAGGCCAGCCTGAACTGTATAGCAAAATTCAGTTCAAAAATTTACCGGAGAGAGAGACAGAGCGAGACAGAGAGAGACAGAGACAGAGACAGAAACAGAGAAACAGACAGAGAGACAAAGACAGAGAGACAGAGACAGACAGACAGACAGACAGACAGACAGACAGACAGAGACTAGTAACTCTGGCTATCTTATAGCTCTTTTCATATTTATAAGAGATTTTCATCAGTGCTTCCTTTTTTGAGGAAGAAAAATGTTTCTCCTAATGGCCTAGAAACAGGTTCCTCTTAACCCCCAAACATGCTACAGTGTCTGACCTTATGGTGCCACTTAACAAATATTTTTGGTCAAAAAATGCAATGCATATTCAGTAATAAATGCTGAGAACTACAAATTTCTTTTGTTTATTGTGTTTCACCCAGTTACTTAAATGTGTTTGAACACAGACCACTTTTCTAAGGAATACATTTAAATAGGCTAACGACAGTGCTTTACAGACCAAATTCTGGGAAATGTTGATGGACAGTAAATTAAGCCAAAGAAAATCCACTTTACTCCACATGTTAGGGAATATTGTGTTTGAATTATCTAGGATCTGGACTAGTCCTGTGGACTCTTGTACTTCATACAGTGATCTTAATAATTGCCATCAGAGATAGATGTTAGACAGGAAAATAGAGACCTTAGAATTTTTAAAAATATTCCAGTCCTGAAATTACCATGATATTAACCTATTCATTTGTTGAAGAAAGTCAGCAATTCTTACTAGTGTACCTTTCTCAGACTGTTTAAACAACAATTTATCAGATTTTTGAGATATAAATACAACTCTTTATCCCAAATGTCAACATAATTTCCTAAAGCTTAAGAACAACAAATCTCTCTGACCTAGTTCTGCAAGCACCAAAAGGACTCACAATCCAAAAGCATTTGAATTCAAGTCTGAGTTTTACATTATTAAAAGCTTTTGAAAAGCAAAGGTTAAAAAGAGTTCTATTCTTGCAAACATATTGAAACATGGTCTCATTCATATTCATATATCAGGATTTTTAAAATATAAAGTTTGTTTAGCTGCAGTTGCTGAAATAGACTTAAACATTTTTAGTTTCAAATGGACTGATAAACAAGACCATTACTTCTTTACATAATTACTTTCTAAAATATCAGACAAAATATCAGTTTATATTCCAAGAATTTGATTTTCTCCTTCATTATATAGATATAAAAATAGACTTAAATTTTAGAAATGTTTGTAATGTTTTAATGTAAAATGAATATAATTATAGAACCTTCTCAATAAAGAATTGTAAAACTGATAGAAACGTATTTGACAGTGACATCACTGGCATCACTGAATTTAACCTTTTATTGGCAGCTCAACTTTTACTTTGAGAACTTGACAATGATACCAAAATAGCACAGAGTTTACCCAAAGTAACACAGACTACAGTAGTTAGTATCAGGTAAAGAACTGACTTAAGACTCCAACCCAATCCACTTAAGGAGAATCAATGCCCTTCTCAAGAAGTGGATTAGTTAATTCAAAAGTGGGTTATTAATCATAAGGCCAACCATCGTGTTTTAACTCTTCTGCATGAGATTATAGGCTCTTCTGCTTTTCTACAATGCTATGACATTTCACATAATCTTTGTGTGGTGGACTGCCAACTGGTGGTCTACTTGTTTCACCCACCTAAACTGAGCTAGTATAGTCTTGGGGTGGAAGGTCCTGGGTGTGAGCAGCATTAGGGGCAGATCTGGAGATGATGTTGTGAGACTGTTAGGGAAGCTCTTCGGAGAAGCCATTGGAGCTGTTGGGAGCTATTCTCTTGGGCTATTCTGCTGCAGGGCCTTGTCATGCTGGCTTTCCTGGTGAACTTGGCTGTTCTTGTGAGAGGAGGAGCTCAGGACCTCATTGTCACTGAGGATGACTGCAGCTCATTTCGGGGAGCTCTGCTTCTTACCTGGAGCACCGCTTTCTACCTCTGGAGGGGAAGATGTTACATTGTTTAGCCTCCTTAAAAATTTTATCATGTTGACTTTCTTTATGAGAACGCAGCTTCCCTCATCATCAGAGAAGCTCAGGACCACCCTGCCAATGAGGATGGTTGTGGAGCTTTGGTTTTTACCTTGCACATCACTTTCTGGCTCCAGTTCAGATCCCTCAGCCTGATAGTACAGATCCTTCATCCTTTTGGCACACTGTCTGCCGGCGTCCACCAGTGGCCATTGGGCCTTTCCAGTGCACATCCATGAAACCTGCCTCCATGAGACATTGTCACAGGCTCTAGGCCTCCAGTTGGATTCATGAGGGGCATTCTTATGGGCTCTTGGTCTTCAGAAAGGCTCATGTGTGATATTATCTAGGATCCAGGCCGTCTGCTGGATTCTTTGCTCTTTAGTGTGTGGACAAATTTCCTACATTCCCTTTTAGTATATGATTCTTTGAGTGATCCATTAAAAATCTTTTAAAATGTGTCCTGTATCATACTGTTCTGACTGCAAGATTCTAGACTATGACACCTTGACAGATGCTAACATTGTGGTTTTTGCCTTGCTAGCTTCCAGAAACATAAGTCAAAGCAAGCTTTTATCCCTCATTGATTGCCAAGGTTCAGGTACTGTGTCATAGAAAGAGAAAACATAAAAACTATCACTGACATTTAATAAGTTATACTTAGTTCATTTTTATTGAATACTTCATGATTCATCTTGCTGTCCAGATTTAAATTTATCTCTTTTTTTAGGTAATTCCAAATCTGGTGAGGGGGGATTAGGTTAAGTTTATCGGCATGCTTTAGGTATATATCATGAACACATTCATTACAGGGATTTGTACCTGTATGTGCTGTAACTTGATTCTTCTTTTCCCTCTTCCCGTACCTTCCTTCAACTCCTCTTCCATTCCTTATTTATAAAAGCTTTGTTTGCTTTTTTTATTTTGTCATTTGTTTCTTTGGCATTCCTTCCTTTCTCTCTCCTCCCTCCCTAGTTTCTCTTCCCATTTGAATATCTTTGTATTCGATATCTGTTACACAGCTTGGCCTTTATTTACACTTTCAGTTTCTGACACCAGGGAAACAATGCGATATTTACATCTGTGTGTCCAGTTTATTTCATTTAAGAGAATGGTCTCAAGGTGCATCCATTTATCTAGAAATGGCTCAACCTTACCCTTTTTCACAGGAAAGCCGTAATCCACTGTATCAAAAAACACATCTTTGTTATCCATTTATCGATTGATGGGCATTTGGACTGTTTCCAAATTTAAGTTTTACAAACTCTGCTGCTCTAAACATAGGTATGCATATGTGACTGTGCTGTGATGCTTTTAATTATTTCAGGAAGACACACTCAAAAAAATAGCAGGTAAAATAGAAACTCTAATCCTAGTTTTTTGAGGAACCTCCACACTGATTATTACAGTGGTTTCACAGTCTACACTCCCACCAATAGCAAAGGAGGTTTTCTTTAATCCCTTATCTCTGTCAGAATTTATTATTGGTTGGCTTCTTGGGAACAACCATTCTACCTGGGATGAAGTAGACTCTTAAACGACCAATGATGTTGAACATTTTTTCATATATTTATTTGCTATTTCTACTTCATCATATGAGAAGTGTCTATTTCAGATGTCCATTTTGAGACTGGGTCTTTAAATGTATGGAGTCTGATGTTTTTAAATTCCTTACATATTCTAGATAGTAGTCCTTTGTTGGAAGAACAACTGGAAAAAAGTTTGTTCCCACATCATGGGTTCTCTCTTCACTCTGCTGGTGGTTTCATTTGCTATACAAAAGCTTTTTAATACATAAGATCCCTGGTTTTTTGTTTTTTTTGTTTTTTTTTTTGTTTGTTTGTTTTTGTTTTTTTTTTTTGGTGGTACCAGGGATCAAACTTAGGTCCTTGTGTTTGCCAGGCAAGCACTTACACCACTGAGCTATCTCCCTGGTCCCCTAAGATCCCTGTTTTTAACTCTCTATGATACTTCCTGTGTGACTGGAGTTTTATATATAAAGTCTTTGTGTATACCAGTGTCTCTAAGAGTTCTACATATACTATTTTCCTGTACCCTATCTTCTTATTCTATCTGCCTATCTAGTGTTTTGGTTTTAACATTTAGATTTTTGATCCAGATAGGCTTTTGAGTTTTTCAGTCTGTTACAAGATCCTACCTCTTCAATTTACTGGGGAAGAAAAGTTGCTACATACTTGTCCTAGCCTCTGGGTCTTTGAAACTGATCTGTAGTGTTTTTATGGACCTTAGGCAATCTTGGTCTTACTAGCCTAGAAAAAGCAATTGGTTAGAACAATTATGTCACTTTGACTAAGGTGGTACAAACAGCAATTATAATAACATTAAATAGCCTAGATGATAATAAACTGAAGCAACTATGAATTTGCCACCTTTAATCAGATTGTGGCTATCTTAACAAAATCTAAAGACATATTTTTAAAATATTTATTTATTTATTTATTTATTTATTTGGTACAGGGTCTCCCTATACAGCTCAGACTCATAGTGGCCCTCCTATCTCAGCTTCCCCTGTGCTGGGATTATAGGCATTGTGCCACTATGGCTGGTTTCAGTGGCCAGCTCTACATGCAGCCAACATGGCACGCAGTACTGGAGATCAATCCCTGGTTCTTGCTGGGAAAGCACTGAAACTTCTGGGATACCACTCTGGCCCTATATTAACAAAATCTAGAATGAACCAAAAATGTATACAGTAAGTAAGCTCTCAATATGATAATCTTATCCTCAGGTGAGAAAATTTAAAAGAGGTTTGTGGGAAATAGAAGAAAAGGAAGAGATTAATAGCAAGGCTAGAGGAGAAAGGAGGAGCAGGCAGACTTTGGGAAACTAGTACAGAACAGGGAAGAAATAAAGACAAGAACAGAGCAGAACAATAGCAACAACAACAACACAACAAAAAGTAGAAGCCATGTTCATACACATATAGAAACAAGGACAACAGTGATAAAAAAAAAAACAATAAACAAAAGCAAACAATAATCAGGAGAGAAATAACAAGAAAAGAAAAAAGTGTCTACTTCAATGTGTACCTCTGATGCCACTGTTAGACAGTATGGGAACCCAGAGGGCAGATCTGGGTTGATCAATGCAGCAAGCCAGCAGCAGCTCCATGGCAGGGGTGGGTAATCCCAGGGAGCCTGCACCCATCTCCAATGACATTCAGGCTGGCCTCATGGCTACGAGGAACTGGAACTGCCCAGCCCGCAGTAGTCCCTAGAGGCTCCTGAGCCAAGAACTCAGCTGAGAGACACCTGGTAGGCCCAACTACCACCCTGAGTCTCAAGCTCAGTTACCCTCTCTACAAGGTGGCTGCAGGCCAGTCTCCTTTTCTTGTGTGACATTCCAAAAGGAGCAGTCCGCTGTAGTCCAAAGCTCAGTGGCACCAGTGTGCTTCTCTATGCAGGCCTCTGGTGTCACCAGCAGCCACCAGGTGTCTGCAAACTCAAACAGCCCCTCCCACACAGTGAGTGCTACCTCCCTCGGCCTCTTTTAAGTTTCTCTCTTTACTCTCCCCATAGGCTTTAATTCTCACTTCAGACCCTTCCTGGGTGTCAGGGACCTACTTCCCTCTTTCTTTTCCTCATATTTCTATATGCCAGTGTCTGGACAGGAAATACGAGGATCTTTCTCTGTTGCTTACCGCTCCATCATCTTCCCAGAGGGCCTTCCATACTTTCTTAGCATCATCATCATTGAATTATATCACCCATCTGACCACATTTAAATATTTTTATTCATTTATTTCTTCCATTCTCTTTCTGTAAGATAATCTAAAAATTAATCCTTGCCATTTTTTAATCTTTTCATACTTTCTCTCCCTAGAAATTCATCCCCTGACATAACTGTTTTGATCACAGTTCAGTTGGTCATGGTTATAGGTGGATAACAACAAAATCTACCTTCATTCTTGACCCCTTTCATGTACTCTTTGCTCTTATCCAGATAAGTCTGAACATATCTTGTGACTGTCATGCTATTTGCTTTTACCCATTGTGATTCAAATGCCAGTCATGGGTTGGAGAGATAGCTTAGTAGAATAAGCACTTGCCTGACAAGAGAAAAGTCCTGAGTTGAATCCCCAGTGCAACTAAAAAAAAGAAAAAGGAGTGTCAAATGCCAGTCACTGTTGACCCCAATATAATCTCTGTACATCACCATCCAACTTTCCAAACAAAACAAACTCTCAAGTTAAAACCAAGTTGGCTGTAAGGCTATGGGGGTTAGTTCAGGATTTATGACCTGAAAGGTTCTCAACCTTTCTAATGCCGTGACCCCGCAATACAGTTCCTCATGTTGCAGTGACCCCAAACCAAAAAATAATTTTGGTAGCTACTTCAAAACTGTAATTCCAAATAATTAACATTTTCCAATGGCTTTAGGCGACCCCTGTGTTTTGGTTGTTCGACTCTCACCGGGGTCGCCACCCACAGGTTGAGAACTGCTAATTTATGAGAATGGAAAGTCAACGTCAGAAAAAAAAAGTCAACCTCAGAGAACAGGAAGAAACCAAGTTGGCCCAAGATATAGCTGAAATCACATCACAGACTCAGGCTGCGGAGGATGCACTCTGTATATTACCTCCATTCACTACCCTTACTGTGATAGGTTCATAACTCTGCCACAATTAATAATCCCTGACCAGCCATCTACTCTTTTCATTAACTAAAATTTCAGATGAAAGAATCTGTCATGCCTGGTTTAGGTCACATAACTATGTATATAGAATTTTACCATATACTAGTAAGAAAGATCTCTACTCCTAAACATGCACTTTTGTCTCCCATGGTAGAAGACAGGTTTTTAAGTCCCATGTTCTCCAGAGAAATAGAACCAATAAGAGATATCACAACACACACACACACACACACACACACACACACACACACACACACACACAAAGGCACACGCATATTAGGAAGTTTGAAAATCCCAAAATCAACTGTCATAAACTAGAGACCCAAGAAATCCAGTGTCACAGTTCCAGTTGAATTTGGAGGACTGGACACGAGGAATTCCATTAATTCCAGCTGTAATACAAGCATAAGAAAAGACCAATGTCACAGCTTATAGTCATGAAATAAAAATATTAACTCTCCTTATTCTGCTTCTTTGCTCTTTCCAGGCCCTCAAAAAATTGGAAGAGAACCAAGCACTTGGGTGGGGATAAGCTGCTTTATTCAGTCCAGTGATCCAAATGTTAATGTCATCTAGAAACACATTCTGTGAAATACACAAGAATAATGTTTAACCAGTGACTTGAATATGACCCAGGCAAGTTGACATATAAAATTAATAACCATAGTAGGATTCTCCCTTCCTGTTTCAGGATCTTTCTGAAGAATGAAGTGAGCTTAAGTGATAAGCACCCAAAATGAACAAATAACAAATAACTTCTTATGAAACTAGCTTTCCCTCTTGACTACCTTGTTTCTGTTACCACCTTCAAGTCTCTCACGTATCTGCCCTCATCAGTCAGTTTGGGGGCACGGTCGAAACATGCCTCACAATGTCTATTTCACCACATATGGCACTTTCAAAATCAACTTTTCATTGGCTCCTTGCCCCCTGTCTCTCCATTTGCACATCTGTTGTGAACACTGGCTCCTTTAGAAACTGTACTCCAAATTTTTAGATGATCACTCCCTGCCTCTCCATCACCTCTGGGTCTATCAATCAAAGTGGACTCAAACCTCTAAAGCAGATCCATAATCTAAGAAAAGAAATTGCATGCTTTGTCTTAGGATACAAATCATAATCAGACATAATGCAAACATAAAACATGGATGCATCTAACATACTTTGAATGATGGATCATGATAATTCTGTAGACTAATGCCTTCTACCTGCCTTGCTATAGTTGACTTGGCTTAGTGAAAATTTAAGTTTGATTCTCAAAGGTTTCCAAATGTAAGTTCTAAGTACTTTCATATTATGTTCTCAAAGTTACTTTTAAGTTTAAATTAGTTTTAAATCATTACTCTGACTGATAAAGCACTCTATGCTATCAGTTTTTCTTCTGAATTATCTCTTTAATCACGATCATTGTCCTCTTCAAAAACTTCTAAAAGCTTCCCACAGGACAAACATAAAACCCTTTCAAATGTCCTCTAAAGCCCTCCACTTTGTGACTTCAATCTATTATGGATTGAATTACATTCCCTTTTTATATGACCTCCCAGTATCCTAGCATGTAAACTTATTTGGAAATAGAGTATTATGTAACTGGTTGAGATGTTACAATGAGGTCATACTGGAGAAGGGTAAGCCACTAACCTGATATGACTGATCTTATAAAGAAAGTTCTGTGTGAAGAGAAGAACATATGGAAAGATCATGTAAAGACACAGAGAAGATGTCATCTATGAGCGATGCCAAATATGGCCAGAAATCACCAGAAGCCTCCCATACATCATCCTCTTTTGCTTTTTGTCTTATTATTCTGGCTATAACTCAGCTTTCCTACCCTCATCCATTACCCAAAGGTTGTTTCCTTGGGGTTTGTATCAGGTTCTCTTCAAAATGAACTTTATGATTCTTCCCTGAATAAGCTAATCAATTCCTAAGATATTAACTTATATAACACATTTCCAAAATTGATCTCCTTGAACTTCAGAGGTGATGTGCTAGTACCTATCCAAACTACTCCACTACAGAGCAGCCTTTTCTGGAGTGATTCAGAATTGGCCAGTGATGGAGATCCGGTGTTCTGTTTAGCTCTAACATCGTGAATAGAAGGGATGTCTCAACTGAAATTAACAGACATGGACAGCTTAATCCAGAAACCTGAGAGTCAGGTGAATCTATAAGTTCTGAAGTTTATTTGTCCTCAGTATCTCCCAAATTCATCTTTTTCTCTGAAAATTACACTGCCCAGTTCTAGTCCAGTTATTCAATTAGATCACACTGAGAATACTCCAACTTTTTTTTTTTTCAGGACCAGGATTCGAACTCACAATCTTGCACTTACCAATCAGGCACTTGTGCCACAGAGCTATCTCCCTGGCCCCCCTTAGAATACTCTAATAGTACTCTTGCAAGTCTCCTCACTTACAGATTGTTTCCTTAATTATGCCTCCACCACACAGTCACCAAAGTGACTCCAACATATTCACTCATTATTTCACTGCAACGTAAATAATTTTAGTCTCTCTACTCTGCCAGCAGACAGTATGCCTGCTCCTTACAGTGACCCACTACGTGGATTTTAAGCTCCTTGTGTCATGAATAGAGAAATGTGGATGCAGGGCCAGCGAGACAGCTCGATGGACTAAATGCCTGCTTAAGAAAGTGCATGGGCCGAGGTTCGATCCCTGACACCACATGCTGCATAGGCCCCACCTTTGGGCAAGCTAAGCTGGCGACCAAGTCCAGGCATTGTGGCACATGCTTATAATCCCAGCACTGGGGACCTGAAACAAGAGGATTACTATGAGTCTGAGCTGAATAGTGAGACCTGCACACACACACAAACACACACACAAAAAAAAAAAAAAAGTGGGCAAAATATACAGAAAAGGCAGCAGAGGTATGTATTTTTAGAAGGTGGGAAAGAAATATGCTTCACAGTGTGAGAGCAGGCTGGTGAACAAATGCACACAGGTCCTGAAGACAAATAAAAAAAAAAGGATCCTTTAGACGCAGAATGAATCCTAGATCGGCCTTCTGTCAAGCAAACAAGGCGCTGGGACATTTGTCCTATCAAAAACTTCCTTGGTGTTGGGCCAGATTTAAACTATCCTATGGAAAGGTTCACTTGGCTTCCTGCCAGATGCAAATGAAGCACTGAAAATATTTTTTCTGATTGGTCCCTGGCGCTCACCCATAAGACTGATGCATATCCTCTGGGTTTTCAGGACCTTTGACACATTCCACCCAGTTACTCGACCAGTTTGCCCCAGCCCTAATGTCCTACTTCATTTACATAGTATATACTCTGACATTCATGATTTCCTCTCTGGTCTCATTTGTTCTCAACATCCTCCTCTACGAAAACTATTTCTAAATAGAGAGAAGAGGCTTTAGCCTCACTGAACTTCCTCAGCTTCCTGTGTCATTGTATTCTCACTATTAATATGTGCTTTGTTGTGCATGTAACTCACACTATGTGGCCTGAGTCCAAACACAAACCTTTTTCTATAGTTTTGCCATCTGCCCTGCATTTCTTTTCTCCTTTTAGAAAGTGTCTCTCCTTCAATTTGTGTGGTCTTTGTTAGCATCTGTGAAAGTAACACAACCATACCTATGTATTAAAAACTTAAGAAATTTAGAGGACAGAGAAAATAAGATAAATTAGACATCTACACAAAATGTAGGTCATTCTATAGAAGTTGAGCAAGTTCTTTAAGAAACCATTGACATGTCAGAGATGCAGCCCAGTGGCAAAATGCCTGACTGGCAACTGCGAGGTCCTCAGTTTGATTTCCAGTACAAAATAAACAAACAAACAAATGTCAATGCCAAGAAACAATAAAGACACAAAACTATAGAGGACCTACCTACATTAAAAGAGATTTAAGAAACACGATGACCACATACAATGTGAAGGTCTTATTAGTATCCCAGATGCTAACAAATCAACTATAGAAAAGATGGAGAGACTAAGGAATTTTTAATGTTGACACTATATTAAATTATATTAAGTAATTATCTTTAATCTTATTTGACATAATACAGAATCTTGTATGTACAAGAAAATATCTCCTGTTTAAATAAGATGCTTTCTGAAATATACAATAAAAAATGTTTGGACAGCTGGGAATAGCCTTAAAGTAGTTCTGCAAAGAAAATATAGAGATGCAACATGAAAAATATTAATAACTGTTCAATGTAGTTCATTGATGCATTTATATCTTATGTATTTGATATAAAATTCTATTTTTACATATATTAGATATTTTTATAGCAAAAAGCTTTTCCTTAATCATAACATATTTTTTCTAAAATCTAATAAGCTAATTATAAAATTTATGTAGCAAAATGAAGGACTAAGAAGAACAGAAGAGGGCCTGGCGGGATGGCTCAGTGGTCTAGAGCGCTTGCTTGGGAAGGCTTGGGCGGCTTCAGGGACCGCAGTTCGACCCCCGGCACCACATGCTGCGCCAGGCCTGCCCTTGGGGTGGGCTGAGCCGGCCATAAAAATGAGTGAATAAACAACAAAGGTTCTGAAACAAGAAAAAAAGAAAGAAAGAAAGAAAGAATTAAAAAAAAAAAAAAAAGAACAGAAGACCCCCCAAAAAAGTGAGGAAATTGCCCTACCAGGTGTTGATATTTATCATAGTTATTTTCACTAAGAAACTGAGTGGAACAAAATAGTGTGTCAAAAAACAAACATGTGCTGATATGGGATTTGGTGCCTGGCAGGAACAACTCTATAATAATTGGAAGAATAAGTTTAGTATCAAATGGGTCTGAAATAACTTGTTATCATTGTGGAAAAACACACAAGAACAATTGAATCTCTAATTTACATCATCTACCAAAGTCAAATTCTACTGGATTAAAGAACATATATAGGAAATTCTAAAACTTTTAAAAGGAAAACATAGAGATTGTCATGACTTTAAAGGATTTCTAGATGACTGTCTTCTTGCTGATGGCAGATGGATGGGGAACTAGTGTTCTGCTATGTCTTATAAGAACCCTAATTACTTTGTCCTGGGGCCACACCATCTACTTTAACTAATTTTACTTTATCTCAAAGGCTTTGTCTCCAAATGCCAACACATTGGCATATGAATCAGGGACAGGTGTAGGGAACACATACAGACATTCGATTCATAGTAGATATGTGAAGAAAATTAAAAGTCAAATCAGAAACTAAGAATAATTGTAGGGCCAGGAATATGGCTGACTGGGACAGCACCTGCCTGGCAAGTGTAAGGTCCTGAGTTCAATTTCTGGTACCAAAAAAAAAAAAAAAAAAAAAAAGAATGGTAACACAACCGATGACAGATTAGTACCTAGTACATATCAAGAATATCTGTAAATTATTAGAAAAAAGTCAAATAACTCAGTAGAAAAACTTATGTAACATATAATTGGAGCTTTTTCAAGGACTCAGAGGCCTTAGCTTGAATGCAAGAGAGCTGGTAGGTTGGCATCATGGACAGAGCTAAGGAAAACTACATTTCAGAGTCTGTAAAGGCCACCTTTGCCTCGAGTGACCATCTGAAGTGGGCCTTGGCATTGCAGCCATTGCCCTCTCAGCATGCATCATCCAGAAGCAGTGGACAGGCCCAGTGAGTCTTGTGTCCTTCCAATGCCCCTCTATGGGTTCCTTCTCAAGCACAGACACTCATTGGTACTCAGAAAGGAAAGCAGCAGAGAAGCACCTGCAAGGCACCAGTGGTCCTTCCCCCACCCCCTGCCAGTGCACAGTTCCCAGAAGAGTGAACAATCCCAGCTGGTGGATCACCCTAAGAAAGAAGTGGATCAAAAGCAAAACATGAAGGCTGGCCAAATACTTCAGCGGGAAGTAAATAGTAAAGCGTGTGGAAGCTCCTTTTATTGCATTGGACTTATGGCATGTCTGTAAACTTGTTAAATGCATAAATAAATATTCTGATCTATCTGGGGAAAAAATATAATCATTCACTTAAAAATAAAGTTATTGGGGCTAGGGAGATAGCTCAGTGGCACAAGTGCCTGCCTGACAAGTGCAAGGTTCTGAGTTCCATCCCCAGTCCTACAAAAAGTCAATCAATCAATCAATCAATAAAGTTATTAATTCAAAATATGAAAATGTTATTTGTCCAATTAATGGCAAAAATAAAACCAAATGGAGACACAGATATACTTAGTAAATCAGCAAAATAGGTAACATTAACAAAAATATTATTTGTGAAGTTATAGTTTGATGCAATTACTTTAAAACATGATTGGGGCACTATATTCTAAAGTTGAATATACATACCTACAATCCAGCAATTTTACTACTAAGTATGTATTCTAGAGAAACTAAAAAATTTGTATAAGTATATTCAAAGAAGTATTGTTTATCATAGTAAAAATTGGGCTGGAGAGATGGCTTGGCATTCTAAGTACCTGCCTAGCAGGCCATAATAAGAATAAAATATTTAAAAATATAACCTTAGTAGGAAAAAGGGAGCCTACATAAAGCATGACATCCAATAAAGTTCAAAAACAATAAACAGTTGAATGACATATTGCCTAAGTCTAGATGTATATGAAGCAATTTAACTAATACAAACTAATACTAATACAAACATAAGCAAAGATTCTACATATTGCTTTCCTATTGCTGCATAACAAATCACCACAAACTTTATAGCCTAAAACAACAACCACTTATTAGCTCATAACTCTGAAAGTCAGAACTCCAACCTTGCTAAGACTGAGTCTCTGCTAAGGGTCTCAGAGCTAAAATGAAAGTGTTGGCCTTGTTTCAGGAGGGTCTGGAGAAGCATCTGCTTCTATGCTTACTGAGGCTGTTGGAATTCAGGATCTTGTGGTGCTAAAACTAAGATCCACATTTGCTGACTGAGGCCCAGTCTCACCTATACACATTTGATCAATGTCCTCGCTTCCTGGCTCCCACACTCTGGGCTATTCTTACCCGCTAGAGGCATTCCATCTTCAAAGCCAACAAAGAATGTTCTTCACATGAACTTCTGCTCCCACCTCAAATCTTCTTCCACAAAGAATTTAGGTTTTATTTAGGCTTATTTGATCAGGTCAGGTCTCAATAGATAATACTATCTTTGCAGTGTACTGACTTGAGACTTACATCTACAAATCCTCTAAATTCATGTTTGATTGAATAACAGGGAGCGCACATATCTATACCAGAAAGCACAATTCTTGGGAGTCATCTTACAACCCTCACTTCCATATTTATTGCATCAGTCGCTTTCCCATTCCTAGGACAAAAGTCCTGATGCCTTCAATTTGAAGGAGAGGCTGATACTGGCTCAGTTTCAGAGTTCAGTCCATAATCAGCAAGCTCCAAGCAGAAATAGCATGGAGAAAAAGGACCTGGCAGAGGAAAGCTCCTCATACCAGAGTAGCCAAGTACAGAGAAGGGAAAATATAGGGACAAGATTACAGCCTTCTGGATTGTGTTCCTGGTGACTTACCTCTTTCTAATAGACCCCACTCTGAGCACATGACACTTTGAGGGGTCACTCTAGGTCTACACCATAACACTCACCTAATTATCAAGGTCATTTTATTTCATTACTCCTCCCAGTGCCATGTTCTTATGCCACCATCATATCTATTAAGACTCTTTCTATGTCACTTATCTTTTGAACTGATCACTTTACCTACCCTTAGAGAATTCCTATGCAATGATTTTAATATTTGTGGTGTATTTCAACACCTGAGATGGCAAGTTTGCTTGTTCATTTCCATATTTTGGTGGCCTTGATATTTAATATTTTCTTCAAATTTAAAAACAATAAAATAATGACTAATGAGATAGTTTGATCCCTGGCACCACATGTCATACCAGCCCCACCCAAGGCATGCTGAGCTGATGACTGAGTCAGGGCATGGTGGCACAGGCCTGTAATCTCAGCGCTAAGCAGGCTGAAAATGAGGATCACTATGATTCCAAGCTGTGTAGCAAGATCCTGCACAAAATACATTTTTTAGAAGCTAAAATAATAATAATAATAAATATAATAATAATTTTTTTTAATTTTTATTGGGATTCCATATTTTTTGTAATTTCAGACATTTTCTTCACAAAACTGGAAGTCTGATGGGAAATCAATTTATGAAAACTGACATTTTATTCATCTGAACTCTTTCTGTTGCTGATAAAAGAAATTAAGGGGAAGCTAGCTGTTAATATTTCTAAATCAAGTTAAATATCTGGCATGCTGTTAAAATACTTGTTTAGTAAACTGCTGTTTTGAACTCAAGCTAAATATTTTTGCACCAGGGAAGCATTTCCTGACATCCTAAACCATTATAGTCTTCCTATCATTTGTCACCCCACTGTTCCTTTTTATTTTCATTACAAATTTTATCTCTATCTAATATTTTTCCATTTATGTACATGTTTGCTTATACTCTGGCAACACTCACTATCGTGTAAACTCTATGAGTAAAACAAGAGTTGCTTTGTAGGTGTTAGGCATTCAATAAATGTTGCAAGGGAAACATACAAAAAAACACTTGAGCATTTACTGGAAGTGTGTTGTAGTTAATATAATGAAAATAAACATAAACTGAGGAGTGAAATGTTCTAGAGAGTTCAGTGAATGGCCCAAGACTTTCATACCTCCGGAGTAGTGTCCTTCCTTACATTATCACTATTATTCTTTCTGTTTTTTGTCCACTGCAAACACAAATTGGTTACAAAACGTAACCAGGAGGCCCAGATTCATATTCTTTTAGCTCAAGATGTGAAATCCCTCTCCCAGTTTCAGCTTGAAAAGCCCTGAGTAAGCTTCTAAATGTTTCAGTTCAGTTTGAGGCTGCAATCCATCTCTCTTTTTGGCCATCTACTCCAGCAAGGAGAATGAAGTACTATATTTGGTCTATTATTAGTTATGCTTAACACATCTTATCTATTGTGGTCATCTCATCCATAAACAAGGCACTAACCTAGGTCTTTCTTTCACTACACCTCAACCAAGTTTCTTTGTTTCCTAGATATTATACTTTCTTGTTAACATTATTTAGATTTACTCTTTATTATCAATGTGAGTTGCATTTTTTTCTTTTACTCAGTGTTAGAAAATATATTAAATAATTTTACATATTCTTATTGGTTTTTGTGCCCAGGAGCACTGATTGGTCAAAATCATTGGGTGAAGAGATGTGTAGTAAATTAGCAAGACACCCACTGTGTGTGTCTGTGTGGGTCATGGAGATGTGACCTTGAGTATGACACTGGTCCTCCCCATTCCCCTCCAGTACTCCTTGCCTTCTCTACTTCCCAGCCAATAAACTGTGCAGCTTCCCCCACCACTTTCTGCCAGGATGTCTCCCCTTTGGAGCCAGCTAGTTATGGGCAGAAACCATGAGCAAATTAAAACTCTCCTCCTTCAAGCAGTGGATGTCAGCTACTGTGTCCCAGTAACAAGAAAGCTGACTAATACAACTACCTTTCTGACTCTCATTTAGAACAACATGCAAACATCTTCCCACTTTCAAAGTTACAAAAAAATGAACATGTACCTACTAAAGTGATTTTGTAGGACCTCTTCCTCATTTATTTAATCTATCCTACCCATGTATGCTTTTCTGTGACTACTATGTACACTAAACTGACTTTTGAAAGCCAACACTCAGGAATTTACACTTTTAAATGAATATCTCCCAGAGGTGTCACCTTGACCACTGTAGTGATTGTTAAAATTGTAACTAAATCGGCCCAGCAACTCCACAGTCTAGGGTATAGAGGCTCCACTCTGGAGTGACTCATCACTTAAAGGATACAAAGGGAAATGAGGAAGGATGGCAGGTTCCGGGGATGACATATTTGTCATCCTCATCATCGTCTTCCTCTTCCTCCTCTTCTTCTGCTCCTTCTCCTTTTCCTTCTACCCTCCTACTCCTCCTTTTCCTCCTCCTCCTCCTCCCCCTCCTTCTCTTCCTCTTCCTTGTCTTCCTCCTTACCCTTCTTCTTCCTCTTCTTCCTCCTTATTCTTCTTCTCCTCCTCCTCCTCTCCCTCCTCCTTTTCCTTTTCCCCCTTCTCCTCCTCCCCCTCTTTCTCTTCCTCTTCCTCATTGTCTTCCTTATCCTTCCTCTTCCTCTTCCTCCTCCTCCTCCTTCTTCTCCATCTCCTTCTCCTCCTCCTCCTCCTTCTTCTTGTTTGGCACTCAACATATGGTATTTTGTTAAGAAAAGTTAAGAACTATAAAATTAACAAACATTCCTAATATGTCTCACTTTTCAGGAGCATCTGATAAAGCAGAGACAGTCAGTCAGACAGACAAACAGACAGGTGAATACCCTGTCCATTATTAATGCAGCAATTTCCTTTTCTTTTATAGTATCTTTTCTCTAGTTGAAGAGGAGTATGCTACTTCAGAGTAGAGTACCAGTAAATTAAGGCTGCATAGTGTTATCACTTTATAATCAATAACAGCTGACTGGAACATAAGGCAAGAATGAACTGTCACAAAAGTTACCTGTGGACTCATTTTCCAAGCTTAAAAATACCCCAACTCTCATGAATAGAGGGTTCCTGAACCTGAAACATTTTATGACAAAAAAAGTTTCTTCACCTTTACATAAGCTCTTACCACCTCTCTACATAAGCACTCCAGGAAAAAAATAAGATATTAATAGCAAAACAGTTGGCAAGGTATATTCAGTTAATAAGATATATTCAGGCAAAGAGATGAAGATAGATTTCACTAGCCTTCCAACAATAGTTCTCACCAACAGACAAAAGAAAGTATTTCAACAAAGTAAGATGGTTAAGTCAAACCAAACATTTTAAAGTGGACCTACCACTACTGTAGGATAAGCCTGTATTCCATTAACACTACCAAGAGTATTTAACTACAAAACTCATCACTATAATAATAAGAAATAAAGGTTGTGAGAGCATCCACTTCATTTGCCTTATCGTGTGAGTGAAATCTATGATGTTGACTCAAATACTCTTCAATTTTTTGCCAAAAACTTAATCAAAGCAGTTATTTCTAAATAAAATTTATTAGCTAATCATTGTTTTCAAACTTTTTTAGAAAAAAATAATTGTGCAGATACCTTTTAATTTCAGAATGTTTGCAAATACTGGCTTAAATTGAAGCCAACAGCTGTAATCTAACAAACACAGGAAAAAGTCACCTTTGTGGCTAAATTTTTCCATCTGTTTTAGGCCAAGGTTTTTTTCTTTTAGAGTGAGGTTGTTCAACACATTAATTTTTTTAAAGCTTGACAACATGAAGCTCTTTTCTGTTAAAGTTCTGAAATAGTCATACCATGAAATCCTAAAAGTTTCAAGTGAATTATCCTTCATAAAATATCCTTCAAAGTACTTTTTAATGAAAGAAATAATCTGAGGTTAGTCTTCCACACACTCTAATGGTGAAAACGGAATATATTTGCTAAACCTTTCTAATTAATAGGGATATAAATATGAGGTAGGTAAGATGTACTTTCACACATGACTCTCAACTATCTCGACTTTTTTGGGAAAAATAAATGAGTATTCCTAAAACCTCCAGATCCTTCCAAGTGTTCTTTTTAGTTTTAATTAAGAGAATCTATAAAACTCATTTCTATTTATTCTTTCACCAATATGTTCAGGCAAATATTTATTGAGTGTGTGCTTTATTTGAAATACTATGAAAGGCTTTTATTATCCTACATACACAGTCCCTTTCTTAAATGAATATAATCTGTAAGAAGAGCCTGGCATTTGTGTAGAAAAATAAAACAGAAGTGTTCCTTTCTAAAGGCATTAATCAAGTATTCTGGGTAAAACTACAGCAGTTAAGCACAGCCACTGAAACCACAGAGAGCATGTGATTGGTTCACAATTCTTCCTTCCCTTACTTTAATCTTTGTCAAGGTTATCATGGGCAGGATATATATTGTGCCTCAATGGCTTTGGGATTGTCTGTGTGACTTGACTGAACCAATGGAATATAAACTAATGTGATTAAAGAGATGCTTTAAAAGATGTGTGCCACTTTGCTTGCCCTTGTGCAATTCTTCCATCTTCATAAAGAAAGCCCTAGCTAGCCACAGATCCCAAACCAAGATCTGTGGGGTACACATATACCTGAGGTATAATCTGGACATAAGCCTACCTAACATAAAGCTCTATCAAGTTGAAAGAGAGACATACAGAGAGAAATATAGACATATACAGAGAAATGGAGAGAGACTTTCTATTATTATTAGCCATAGAAGATTGAAAGATAAATATTATAAGAGTAGAACTACAGCAATAACTGACTAATATGACCCAAAGCAAAGCCTTCTATATGCTGGGTCACTTAAAAGTATACATTGTTGTCTTAGTTACTTTTCACTCCATGCTGTGACCAATGCTCAACACTCAAAATTAAGGAAGGAAAGGTTTATTTACCTGACAGTTTGTGGAGGTTTCAGGCTGTACTCTGCTAGCTCCAAAGCAAAGGGCAGCTACAGCATCCATCAATCCTCTCTCTTTTCCCCCTATGCTGATGGCAAAGACCCGTGCTCTACCATGAAGATCAGACCTCCTCCAAAGTGGCACAGCTGCAAAGTGGCGCAAGGAAAGCTGGGACTTCTCCAAGAAAGCAGGAAGGGGCACAGAAGCTTTTCTCAACTCCTTTATATATACTTTTTGAGCGGAGTCACTCTGGGGCAGCACCATCACACCCTCCAGCAGAACCAGTTGTGCCCAAGGGCAGGCCCTCCTTGCCCTGCAGGGCCAGCCAAGCTTCCAACATCTCAAGTGGACACACTGTATCACTACAATTGCTAATTAAAAATTCTAGTACTATAGCTTAGATCTTGAATTTCCCTAAAGGTCCATGTGCTGAAGGCTTGATTTCCAGCATGGTGCTATGCCCTTGGGAGGTGGTAGAACATTTAAGAGAAGGAAATGAACAGAAGATCTTTGGGTCACTGGTTGGAGGAGGGACGAGTCTTTAAGGGAGATTGTTGGACCTAACTCCCTATCAATCTTTTGCTTTCCAGCAATGAGATAGCCCCTGGCCCCCACATTTTGCTATATGTTCAGAGCAATGAGGCCAGCCAATCATGGACTGAATCCCTCCCAACCCCCCTGCTAAATGTGAGCCAAAATAAAGCTTTTTGTTTTCTAAGTTGATTATCTCAGATATCTGTTACACATGACAGAATCTGACCAGCACATTCCATCTGTGAAAGTGTTCCAGACAAGTTGTTATAATTTCTCAGACATTTATGCCACTAAGCTATCTCCCTAGCCCCAAAATGAGTTCTGATTAAAAGTAGCACACAAATAAGGGAGAAAGGGTAATGGCCATTCAGTGAAATAATAATAGGCATAGAGAACTTTTACTGCTTATCAGTTTTGGTTATCAACCTATAGATAAAGCACAGATGATTTAAATATGGCTACAAAATGGATGATAAATGTGATGTGAAAGTACAGAGGATGAAAACTGGAAATTGAGAGGGTACAAAAGAGCAAAAGGAAAGGTCAGAGTGATAAAAACCTTCATTTTAATGAATGAAGAATCAAAGAAGTCATCAATGTTTTATGAAAAAGTAATGAGCATGTATTGTCTCTTTTACATTGAAATCACTGTATGAGTGCCCTAGAGCTGCTGTAACAACTACCACAGACTTTATGATTTAAGCAATGGAAATGTATTTTCTCAAAGCCCTAGGAGCTAGAATTTCAAGATCAAGGTGGGGGCATACTTGGCTTTCCTCTAAGGCCTCTGCTCCCTGACTTGCGGGTGGCTGCTCCTTCACTTTGTCCTCACATGCTTTCTTTCTCTCTGTAAGCACTCCTGTTCTTGATCTTTGGATGCCCGAATTCCTCTTCTCATAATCCAGTCATCCTGGATTAGAACCAATGGCAGTATTTTAGAAATAAAATACAACATTTTAATTTAAGCATCAATGTAAGGGACTCATCTCCAAATATAGTCACATTCTGAAGTACTGAGGCTTTGGGCTTAATCAGATGAATTTCAGGGTGGGAGGACACATTTCATACCGTAGCAATCACCTGGGGTGTTTTCCCTAGGGATACTCAGGATTCAGCCTAGGTCTTCTTACCAAGCTATATCCCTAGTCCTTTTTATTTTTATTTTGAGACAGGGTCTCATTAAATTGCTGCATTTCCCCACACTAAGCTAAACTTGTGATCCTCCTTCCTCAGATTCTCATGGTGCTAGGATTAAATGTATATCTTTGTTCAAATGATTTTTAAATGTATACAAACAGTGATATAACTTTATTGACATGAACTATGAAATTTTAAATTATGAAATGAAGAAAGAGTAAATAGTTTGATAATATCTAAAACTTAGGTCTCAAAATAGTGGTAAATACATGTCATTTAGAGATATGGAGCCAATTTGAGGCTGATGGATACAATTTGGAAAGGTATCCAGTCCTGGATAAACACAAGAATAGTTGTTAATAAGAACAATTTAAAAAGTTAACAGTAGTTTGCTCTGGTGAACAGGACTAGACTTATCTTCCTAGAGATAGGCTATTTTTTCACTATAGACCACTGCGTATTATTATATTCTCAAATCATATGTATGATTTTAGTTAAAAATAATCTCCAATTTAATAAAGTAAAATAAAAATATTTCAGCTTTTCTTTGCCTTCTTCCTATCTCTGCCTATTTCCAAACCTTTTTACTATCAGGCTGTAGAATTAGAGAGACCTCTAAATGTTTTCCTTCTCCTCTCAGCAATCTTATAACATATCTAGAAGATTTCTGTCTTAACTAAAAATATGGCCATGCCACTCTTCTATTTAAAATATTTCAATCATCCTGTCAAATCTTAAAAATTACTCCTGAAGATGGGAAATCCTGAGTGGTCTGTGTCTTGCTGTGCCAGTCACGTTTGCATTAATGTAACAAATTACCTAAAACAAACAAAATGATAATATATATAATAATATATATTTCGGGGTCATGATTTCAGAGGCTTTAGTACATTGTTCTCCTCATAGTTGTGGAGAACTAATAGAGAGAGAGAGGGAGAGAGAGAGAGAGAGACAGAAAGAGACAGAGAAAGAGAGAGAGGCTGAGGTCTGAATATCTCCTTCAAGAGTGTGTCCTCAATGACTTAACTTCTCACTAGGCTCCACATCTTAGAGGTTCCACAATGTCACAATATAACTACAATCTGAGGACCAAGTCTTCAATGCGTGGGACTTTGGGGAACACATCTGTCTCAGTTTATCTTCTCTCATTGCTGGGACAACATATCCAATACCCAAAAGGAAGGAAGGAAAGATCTACTTAGCTCAAAGTTTGTGGAGGTTTCAGTCCATACAAAGCTGGCTCCAAGGTAGACTGGCACATGGCACAGAGCAGCAGTTCATGGTGATGGAAGGTAGCAAAACAGCAAGAGCAAAAGGGAGGAGAAACAGCAACAATGGCCACAGAGAGCAAGTCTGTCTCTCTGTCTCTCTTATGTTACATTCAGGCTCTCTGCCCCAGGCTAACCCCACAAGCACTCATACCCATAAACCCAGTGAATCATGAGTTAATCACAAACTGTAGAAGTCTGCCCTATGACTACCTGAGGTGTTGCGGGGACAACTAGACACAAACCATAACAGTATGCAAACATCAAAATGATAGCATGTGCCATCACTCTATCATTCTCACTTTATGTCTCCCAAAACTAAAGTCTTCCACACTCATAACGATACATCTGCTTTTAGTCTAATACTATCTGGCTGAACTTCTACTTCCTCTATTAAATGCCAATATTCTTTTCCCTCAATCTACTTATCTTCACCATTCTGTTACTCCCTTCTTCTCACTCTTGAGCTTAAAGTCAATAGTTTTAGATAAATTCACTAAAGACTTGGTTTTCCTCTCTCCATTGGTGAGCTCTGTTCCTTTGCATTGTTTGCTATCAAATCCCATGTAGTCACAAGATAGTTACCCTATACTTAATGGAAAAGAGCAACAGTCTCTTCCCAACTCTCTGTATTTCATGATTTTGAGTCGCTACTTTGCATTCTTCTAGCCAATCACTGTAGCCTGGGAAACATAATTTTCTGAACAGAAAGTTCTGATGTACCTGAAAACTTACATTCAGTGATTACGGCAATTCTCTAGGAAGCAAATAAATTGAGACTAGAAAAAAAGGATGGTCATTAGAGAAAAGTCAGAGTTACTGAAAAAAGTGGTGGATATAAAAATCTTTGTTTAAAAAAAGGACATTGACCATGATCACAGATTCTATATCTTTTTACTAAAGACCCACTGCTTTGTGTAGCATCTGATTAACATTATGTGCCCAAAATATTTGCTCATCAAAAATTTTTCATGTGAGCTGATGCTTTTCCATCTAAAAGATACATTGTAAGACAGAGTATATATTTTAGATACTAACATTTTAAATTAAATGACCCAATCCATACAATATATACAATCTATATGTATATAAATGTATATAAATACATACAATTTATGTATTTATTCTTATATAAATAATTTATACAACTTCTTTAAGTTAGGTCTAGGAAAATGAACAAGATTTTAGAGCTGTATATAAATTTTAATCATACTAAATTTTCAAAAAAGAATTCTTCCACATTGTAAAGCACACTGCAGTTTTGTTTGAACTGAGAAAATCATGAAGAATCCATCCCAAAGCACTTGACATTTTGGAGTGCTTTTTATCTTAGGGTTTAAAAAAAAATCTTAAGAAGTGCTTGAAAACTAATGGTCTAAATCAAAATGCTGCTTCGGCAGTAAGTTTCACATACTTCTCAAAGTGCCAAAATAAAGTCTTGAATCTCGGATTCATAATAGAAAAAGCCTGTTCTTTAAAAGTGCATAAAAGGACAAATGTGAGGACTTATTCTCAAACGTGAGTGTGCGCAAACTAGACTTCTTTGAGGCATTATGGTATGCTCACAGGTATTCTATCTTAGCATCTGAGGCTCTCCCAACAGCATGATGCAACTATTTCATTAGCTGCATGTGGGTAACTTGATTCTTCTTGCTGTTCCTATTCTTTGTAGGATCTATCTGGGCAGCTATTTAATGCTACCAAGCCAAATTCTTTCTTCACTTATTCCTGCCAAGTAGTACCATAATTGTCATCAAGATGTGATCATCTGTTTCATATTGCTTTAACTCAGACTGAATGAAAGCACCATTTTATTTCATCTCTTATTCTTAAAAAGTAGAAAATATGTGAATGCCACTTCGTATTCCCTTTCTAAAATTATGACTGAATTCATTAGCATTGTGTTATTTGACTGGAGGAGGAAATATGAGTAGATTAAAAGGGAATGTTTTCGAGAGATGAAATTAGCTGCAGTGAGGAGAAAAGAGAATGACTTAGAAATATATAACAGCTTACACATTCCACAACTCCTCTGGCCAATAATCTCTATCCACTATGATTATGAAATGTGCCTAATCTGAATTAGGATGTGTTGGAAGTGTAAAGCACACATAGAATTTCAAAGACTACAGGGAAAAAATACAAAAAAACTCATGAATGAGTTCTATATGACAATATGTTGAAACAACAGTGTTATACATATATGGAATTAAGTAAAATTTAGTCACAAAATCAACTGCACTTCTACTTTTGAGAAGTTGCTACTAGGAAATTTAAAGACCCATTTGAGACTTACAATATAATTCTATCAAATACTGCTGACATATAATTCACCATGCCAAGAAGTTAGTACTCAGGAATGAAATACAAGGACACATGAAGTCATGTTTAACATGCATTCTCTATGCAATTTCCTATTTTGAAAGGTTTGTCTGCAGGACCCTTTGCAAAATTGACTGACAGCTGGACACATTTCAGAAAGGTTAAAGATCCTTTTCAGTTATAATTTCAAAGATACTGCTCCACTGTCACCTGCTAAGAAGCCTCAGCGCTCTTTTTATGCCCCAACCATTGATGATAGCTGTTCCTCTCTAGCAATTTGTATTTCTGGCAAGGGTAGCTGAGTTTTTCAATAAAATTACTCTCTACTTGTATCAGTATATGTATCTATATTCCCTTTTTCTGCTAAAAGTACTCTGATGTTGTCTCAGTTACTCTTGTCTCATTGCGGAGACAAATAACAACGACCAAAATGGAGGAAGGAAAGGTTTATTTAGCTCACAGTTACTGGAGGTTTCACTGCATACTCAGCTGGCTCCAAAGAAGACTGACATATGACAGAGGGCAGCAGTTCATGGTGGCGGAAGGCAACAAAACAGCAAGTGCAAAACTCAGGAGTAACAGCAACAATGGCAACAGAGAGCAAATCTGTCTCCTTTAAATGGCATTCAGGCTATATGCCCCAGGCTAGGTATTGTACTCACATGCATAATCCCAGCAGCACTCACACCCATAGTCCCACTGGATCATGAGTTAATCACAAACTCTAGAAGTCTGCTCCATGACTGCATGAGATTTTGGGGGGGACAACTAGACACAAACCGTGACAGATGTTTCTCTGTAAATAAACTTAGTCTTGATTTTGAGTTAATGCAGACTGGATGAAGCTGATCCATGATTCTAGAAATGATCATATGACCCAGACCTACCTGCTCAGAATATTCCACTTCCTTGGAGCATAATAACTGGCTCAAGAATCTGGATCAGCTCCTAGATTTTGAGTAATTATTGTGAAAAGGGATGCTACAAGTCTGAAGAACAAACTCTAATTTTGACCAGTACATGGGGAGATTTGACCTGACGAAGGACACAACCAAAAAGAAAGCAGAGGTAAGATATAGAAAGAGACAATTTCTTAAACTATTCGCTGGCCTTTTTCAAACTGTTAGGAATTCCCATTTTCTATCATACAAATTTTAATTTAATTGCTCTCCTTCAGAACAAAGAATTCTGATTAACATAAAGGAATTAACATACGATTAAGTAAACAATTTACATTTGTACATTTCATAAACATTCTTAGAGTTTGTATATGAACAAGGAATTGTATTGGTGCTAATGGAGGAAGGCACAAAGTTTATTATAGTTATTACTCATTCTTGCATCCATTCTTCTCAGCAAGAATTCATTGAGATCCTCTGTACCAGTCACCACCATAGGCAGAAAAAAATGGTAAAAATCAGAAATCATAGACATTAAAGATCAATTTTCCACCTACTGCCAATAATTCTTGCTCCCCAGCTGTAGACTTGGAATATTCTGTTCCCCACAGGTCAAACTATTACATAATTTCTGCTTCTTTGTTGGGTCCCTTCATCATCCTATTTACAGTTAGACATGTTGCTTTTTGAGTTTGTGGTCAACTCTTATCTTTGTCTGCTCTATCTTTGAGGAAAAGTCTTCAACCTTTTTTTTGTACTGAATTCCCATTTCCTGGATCACCTTCCCCCTTTGTTATAGGGAAACACTGTCTTCTGGTAGTATCCCGAAAAGGGATACAAAGGAGGTCAGCATTTTGCGGTTTCGAAAGCCTGGAAATCTATTCTATTTGCACAACTGACTGATAGTTCCTCAAGTTTCAGAATTCTACGTTGGAGATCATTTTAAGTTACAATTTTGAAAACATTAGTCCATTTTCATCTGTTGAGGAGCCACAAGACTTTTGATTCCTTTTCCATTGCCATCCTTTATTTCTTCACTCTCGGAAAGTTTCTAAAACCTTCTAATTATTTCTAGGGTCCTCAAATTTCTTTAATATGTGGCTAATAATGAAACAACCTTGGGGCCAGGGAGACAGCTCAGGGGCATAAGTGCCTGCCTGGCAAGTGCAAGGTCCTGAGTTTGATCCCTGGTTCTGCAAAATAAAAAAGGAAAAAAGTAAGAAAAACAACAACAATCTCATCTTAAAGATCATTTCACTCAGTTCATGGAACTTTCTGTCATTATTTCCTTGAAAACACCCGGTCACTTTGTTTACATTCTCTCTGCAACTCATGTTGGTCAGACACTGGAACTTCTGGGTTTATGTTGAAATCTTCTTCCTATGATGTTTCCATATTCCTTTAAGTATTATTTCAAAGAAATCTTCCCTTCTCTCTTAATATTTATTTTAAATTGTGTTTTAATTTCATCTGACATTGTAATTTACAAGAGCATTTTCTTAATTTCTCATTGTTCTTTGTTTCTACAACATGTTGTTTCAGAGTATTGTTTTAGTGATATAATATCTTCTATTTCTTTGCAGATATTAATTATAATTAACTGGAAGTTTACTGTTCCCCACAGTGTCTGTTTTTCCATGAATTCCTTTCATCTATTAGTTTTGTTTTTTCTGCCTGTCTTTTAAACTGTAAATTTCTATAAATGTCAATATAAAATTTACAAGCTCTTAAATGTTTATGAAAAGCTCTGTGCGAGACAGCTTTGATGGCCAATAGGCTTTAGTGAAGTGTAATCAGGCAGAAGGCCAGCTTTTCATCAGAGGGACACTCAGATGTCAGTATCTGTATGTCTTTTCTCTAAGACTTTTGAGTTTTTCTTCAGAAGTATCTTCCAATTTCCTGATGAAAAGTAGGGGTTCCTGGAACAAGGTGGGGTAAAATCAGCCTACTTTCACTCAACAATTTGTGTTCTGTCTATGTTATCCCACAATCTAGATTATGTTGAATGCCCTCAAATTCTTAAGCCTTCTGTCCAATTTTCCCATGGAATAAATTTCTTGTGAGGGTTGGGATAAAAATGTCTGGCTGCATGTAATGCCCATGAAGACTGGAAGAGGAGATGAATCTCTGCAGTTCCTTTTAAGGTACCTGAACCAATCTTTAGGCTCTCAGCTCTTCTCACCCTTGTTATCCATTTTTCAATTATTCTGTTTCCAGGGACCAATCACCACTATTTAAAATAGTCACAGGGCCAGCGTGATGGCTCAGTGGTCTAAAGCACTTGCGGAGGAAAGTTAAGGCAAGCGCTGTGACTGCTCCTCGATCCCTGGCACCACATGCTGCGCACCCCCATCCCAGGGTGGGCTGACCCAGCCATAACACAAACAAATAAATGAGGTTTAAGAGAAATAAATAAATTTAAAAAAAAAATAGTCACAAAGTTTTATATTTAGATTTCTTTCACATATATGTTTTATTGGTGTATGTTTGGAATACTTAACATTTGCAATAATCTTGGGAAACTGGTACACTTGCATATTACATCTGAATCAGTTTTACCTCCCTATCCCCTCCCTGTCCTTTCTCCCATTCCAGATCCCCCTTCTATTTTCACAAAATCTATATCCTTCAGGAGGCTAAATATCACATGGCTTCTCTTAGATGAGAAACTCAAAATATATTTGGATCTTTTCCCCTTCAAGTTTCATGTTTTAAGCTTAGTAACAAATGTATAAGAAAAAAATCAGGTGCTTTTACGCCATTACTTTGAAAACCTATGATTGGATAATATTAGGTTATTCTTTACCTTTCACATTTCTCCAAGTGACTATTATTAATTATAATTTAATCTTATTATCATAACTTTAAGTATTATCTAATTTTGACTAAGTGAAAAGGGACTAAAAGGTACAAAAACTGCCAAAATATATCTTTATTTCATATTTATTACATAGGAGAATATTAATATGGGCCTTCATCAGATTTCAGAACTTAAGCCTTTCCAGCCGGGCGTGGTGGCTCACGCCTGTAATCCCAGCACTTGGGAGGCTGAGGCAGGAGGATCGTTGTGAGTTCGAGACCAGCCTGGGCTACAAAAGTGAGCTCAAAGCCAGCCTGAACTGCACAGTGAGACCCTGTCTCAAATAAATAAATAAATAAATAAAAATAAAATAAAATAAAAAAGAACTTAAGCCTTTCCCATGGCGACAGGTTAAAGTATACTCCTTCCATCCAATGGGATTTATTTCAGAGTTTTATTACTTGATTATTGATCATGAATCATTGGCATGCTATTTTCATATCAAAATAAACATTTTCCATTTTTTGAAACTAAAGGCTAAATCTTATTGTCAATAGCATGAAAAACAATTATCAAGTTCATAAATGATTCATATTTCTGCTCCTCCATGGCATTCTGATAAGTCAAATGATACGCCTTACTCATATAAGACATTAAGACTTAGTTTTTATGAGAAGTTTCAACATGCAGAAAGGCCAAAATAGGTTAATTTCTTATCTTAAAATACAGCTCCTCAAATGAATATGGTGACAAGTGCCTATAATTCCAGCATTCTGGTAGACTGGGAAAGGAAGTTAGCAACTTTGAGTCCAGCCTGGGACAACTTAACAACTTAGAGAGACAATGTCTCAAAGTAAAAACTGAAAGATCTAGGGACACAGCTCAAAGAGAAAACCCTAGGTTCAATCATATGTCCCTTGCCACCACAACTACCACCACATACACGCCACCTCCTATCACTGAGCTAACGGCAGGGATAAAAACTAAGCCTGGCTTTAGGAAGATATTCTGAGAACAGTGGTGATTGAGCATGGAAAGCATTCTGCATCTTCCAAGTTCCTTTTTTTCTTTAAGTTGTAACTTATTACTATTTTATGTTAATTAAACAAAAGTATCTTTGATATCACTCAACTTAGAATTCAACTATATAGAAGGTAAATAAATACTTGCATCTTGGCTTCACAATTACAATGTTCCAGAAAGGAATAGTATGTCTACACATAATCACTGTATACAGAAAAACCATAAGGCCCATGAGAATAAATGTGAACAATGTGTTTCAAGAGTATACAATGCACTCATCATTTAAGTAAGAAGTACTCAACAGACCTCACGTAAGACAGCATAGAATGCCAGACTGGGTAGCAGCAAAAACCTCAGCTGTGCTAAAGCATAAATTAAATAATTAAATAATTTTGTGTGTGTAACTCTTTTAGGTGGCACTCTATTTTCCTAAAAACAGAGAATCATCCAAGAAACTAGGAAACATTTAGGGTTTCTCAATTTCTTATTGATTTTTAGGCAGCTTTACCATCTTTTCTGTTCTCTCAAGAAAAGCAGTGGCTACGTTTGGAAGGACAGAGTAAAGTTCTAATTCTATTGCTAACTACGTGGATGATATTGGACAAATTATTTAACTTCTCTGAGTTAATTCATATTTCAGTTTTTTGGATATGAGAGTAATATAAAAATATTTGTATTTAAGGTTATTATAAATGAATTAATGCATGCAAGTATGGAACAACTTATACTTCCTGTAGCATGAAATATAAGATTAAGAATCAAGAAACTGAACTTTAGTTTGGGTACACTACTCATAAACTGTGATCCACATACATTAATGATCTCTAGGTTCCAATTTCCCCATCTGAAAGATTAGAGGGTTGACCTAGATGATCTGTATTTCTTCTAAACTGTAATAGTGTAGGTGCTACAGACGACATTTTTATTTGACTTTGATACTGAACCATGCAATTGGATAAAATTGGATCAAATTGCCATCATTGAGACTCTAATATATTGAAATTTTATTAAAAGGCTGAAAATGAAAGTGATAATAATCCATTAGGCCTTGGGAGTGATCTCAAACAGACACAAAAAGAGTAGAGATAGAACAGATCCTATTATCATGCCTGGATGAAAGAGAAAGTAGATGGTAAATGTTATTAAATTCAAGTGCCAAGCCCAAAGGTTTCTAATTTTATTTTTTTTAAAATGGAAAACATGCTCTCCCTAATTTTTGTGATAGCTATCCTGACATTTTAAGGTCTGAGTCTTGTTACTACAGCAAAAACTACTTACAACTCTTTACATTTATTATGAAGATACTAATAGGATATTATAGTAATGTTTAAAAATGCTCCTTGGCTAAATTTAAAAAAAGAACATAAAGAACAAAAATGTAAGATTCCACCATGAGATGGATGACATAACCAGGGAAGCTATATGCCCATTCCCATAAATGTTAAGAATAGTCTTGGAATCAGAAATAATTATACAGCATAACCTAAGAAAGGAAATACATCATCATCATATTTCTGTTTCCTTAAATATTATTCTCTCTTGTGAAATTTTATCTTTGTATCTACAAAATGTGAGTAAAAAGATTTTGATTTTATTGAGAAGTATCAAGAAGACAAAATCATCACCTATTTTAAGTATTTCTAACATGTAACTGCAGTATTCACAGTAAGTGCACCAAAATGTATATACATATTGTAAAACTGTCCATACATCCATACTTCTATAAGAAAAAAAAAGATACTGAGAAATCTTTGGTTCATGCACCTGGGTAAATCCAAAACATCTGCATACAATTTAGCATAATATGACTATTTCCTTGAAATTTTTTGGAAGCAAGATGGATGTTTCCATGTCATAAATAATTGGTTAATCAAACTTATCTCTGATTTTTCTTTTGTTACATTATAATTTTAATCATATACACTTATGAGGTATAGTGTGATACATGTATCAATGTATAATGATCAAAGTAGTGTGTCCCTGGTTTTTCTATTTTTGATCAGTAAAATGCATTATAATTCAGAACTAAGGGAAATACAGTGCAATGTAATTGCTAAGACAGATACTCAAAAGATGGCTTGTGTTATAAAGCTTATTAGAGTTAATTAATAGATCGCTGATTCACAGTTATAAATATCTAGTACATACAAAAATGTTTCCATTTTATTAAGTTGTAAAATGTATTTTTGCCTCATGTTGATAATTTACAACCAAACAGATATTTTACAATTCTACTAGTACATTGGATCTTTAAACTTTTATTATGAAGTAAAAGGACTACATTATAAAATCTTGACTCGAGTTATAGTTCTCCACAATTTTATATTTTTATACTGTGGAAATGTACTTTCAACAACTCAAAATTTTGTACTTTTATATCATGTTCTCCTAAGATATGCCCTAGATCATGAGAACTGAGTGTTAAATGGTCAAATAAATCAATACAGTATTAATGTGCCTAGCAATTTACTCTTGAGATAAGAGTGCTATACTTGTGCTTAGTATTTTTAGGTGGATATCAGTGAACTTACATGGGTACTTATGGTAGTCACATTACAGTAAGGAACACAATTTGTTCACATTTTTATGTAGCAATTTGAAACTGCTATGGTTTACATCAACGCTGTCCTGACAAAGGCCTCACGTTCTTGCAGTGCAGCTTTCAGAAAAGAACTAGAATAGCTGACCAACATGCTATAGTGAGTGGGGGCCTGGTTGGAAAGGGCTAGTCCTTGAGGGTGGCTTGGAAGAGTACACCTTCCTTTCCAGCTCCTCTTTTCTCGTCTGTTTCCTAGCTGCCATTGCATAAACAGCTTTCCTTCACCCAAATCCTTCCACCTTGTCTATCTGCCTTTGAGTCAGCAGACATGGACTGCAAACATGAGCCAAATAGAGCTCTCCTCCTTCAAATCATGGCACCAGCTACTGTGTTCCAGAAGAGAGAAAGTGACAAGATGATTTGTATCCAACCACTAAGACTTTTGTCTTATCTTTGTGATTTGCTTTGACCAGTGGGATAGTAGCAAGCAAACATTATGCAAAGAAGAAAAGCACTTACACATTAGTATTTACCCGCCTGTGCCTCCCATGCTGCCACTATGTAAATAAGCACTCTAGCTAGCCCCTGGATGAAAGACACATGACTTAGTCATTCCTATTTGCCAAGCAAACAGGGAGCCAAAATTTACGCCACATTAACATGAGGCCAACTTAGATCTTGCAGTCTTCAGCATTAGCAGCTCAAGCCAAGATTGGAAGGGCCTTGCCAGATCAACAGCACAGACCTGGCTTGACAGTAATAACAAATAGTTCTTTCAAGCACTATGTTATGGATTGGATTGTTACACAGCAAAAATAAGGGATAAAATACATACAGGATGTAGATAGCAGTGCAAAGAACAATAACATTTTCTTAACATACATCTGTTATTATATTCAAACCCTCTGTAACTGTTTTCAGTGTAGGAAACAAAGTTGGATATTGATCTTTTTATCTCTGGATTTATAGATATCTCAAACATTTGTCAATATCAATAAATAAATCGATAAATAAAAAAGACCCAATTATGTACATGCTTCAGTACTAGATGACTAGAATAAAATGATTTATGAACTAAATTCCTACTCATATATTCATGAAGTGATTACATTATGCATTGTGGTAGTTTCTATGAATCATCTTTATTCTTTTAAATGAAAATGAATTCCAATGTTAACTATATGTTCTTCATTTTTTCCTTCTCTTGGAATTCTACAAATTTGATATTCACTGGTGTTTTCTATATTTCTATTTCACCTTCTTTTGGGGAATATGGTAACACTACATTTTCCCAATGCAGTCGACTGCAAAAGTGGTCACAAAAGTGGTTATGTCATTGCCTCTATGGACACACATTTTCAGTATAACTAGCAGACTTTTCTATGAAGAGGCAGAATCTATTTCCCCATAGCAATGATGGGCTTGCTTATCTGATTTACTTTAGCAAATTAGGCACTGGAACTTCTACAGCTATGACCCAATCCAACACTTGAAAAGCCCTTGGGGACTAGGGCTTGGTCTCTTACCACTTATGAAGCCTTGTGGTGACCACGTTATGAAGAAGCCTAACCTCTTGAGGAGTACTGAGCTCTGTTATCCCAGCTGACCATCCACTGACCTTCAGAAATCAAGTTGTCTAAGTGTTGTGAGCCCAAGAAAGGCCTGCAGAAATATTTAGTTGATCCTAGCACATATTATCATTCCATAGCACCATGAGCTAATTAGTTGGAACATGCTACAGAGTTTTGAGATGGTTTGTCATCCCCTCAAAGCTATCTAATGTAGCATGTTTTTTAAAAATAGGTCTGGCCTTATTACTTGCTTCATTCATTGAAATGTCCCTTCCATTAGAAGCCTTAAGTAGTGGGTTGTGACTCTACATCATCTTTTTCTTGTCATGATGACTGGGTAGTTTCCAAATGACTGAACTCCACAAGTCCAGGCTCTCAGTGGACGTGGAACAGTTCTCCCCACCCACTTTCACACTGACCTATAGGGGACAGACAGTACAGCAACAATCAAACCTTTGTTTTTTTCTGAGATTCTAAGTTTTTGAAACTGGACTATTCTAATAAAGAAATTCATTCCAGAAGGTTATAGAGTTACAACCAAAAGTTTAAAATATGTAGCCATGACTTACAGGTGTAGTGGATGAAGCCAAACTAGATCTTGCAGTTCCCAGTATTAGAAATCCCAACCAAGAAACTTCCTGGAGGCTGGAAAGTTGAAAATTGACATTAATTATGGTAAAGTATTTGGTAAGTTTGGTGTAGAAAGTAATCCCTCACTATTCTGCGATTGAACTTTTACGGACCCAATGTTTCACAGGTTTTTAAAGAATATTAATCTAAATTATTTGTCACAAAGTTGTTGCTATATCTTTGGATCTTGCTGTACTGTACAATATACATATGTTGCTAAAATTAGCTATGTTTAGGGCTGGCAAGATAGCTCAGTAGACTAAGCGCCTGCATAGGCAAGCACAGGGACCAGGATTCAATCCCTGGCACCACATGCCATCCATCCCCAGGCATACTAAGCCAGCAACCAAGTCCAGGCATGGTGGAACATGCCTGTATTTCAAGCACTGGAGAGGCTAAAAATAGGAGGATCATTATGAATCTGAGCTGCGTAGTGACACCCTGTACCAAATACATAAAAAATGCATAGGTTTATGAGTTTAGAAAGTGATTAAGAACATTAGAAGTATTTTTAAAGGTATGGGAAAGGTTTATAAGAGCATGGGAAGGGCATATAAAGCTTTAAAGTATATATAAATACTAAAATAAACATAATGTGGACACTTCGCTGATTTTCACTTATCATGGGAGCATCTGGAATATAACCTCTGCAATAAATGAGGGACTACTGTATCTTCTACTTTATCCTGTTCCAAACAGGGTTTACCATATTGCTTTTAAATATGCTCCCCCCAAAAGAGCATGTGTTGAAAACATTATTCACAATGCAAGAGCATTGGGGAGTGGTACCTAAGAAGAGGTGGTTAGCCTGTCAGGGTGGAGGGAATGGATTCTTTATCTCTGGAGTACATTTATTATAAAAGGGAAGAAGGGTTGTACACTCTTTAAGTTTTTTGTTCTTTCTGCCTTCCTGCATGGAATCAGTTCTCTTGCTAGGTACCATCGTTTTGGATTTTCCAGTCTCCAGAACTGTGAGAAGTACAATTATGTTTTTTATATATCAGCAAGTGTCTTGTGCTCTATATGGTAGCACAAAAAGAACTAAGATACTATAGTTACTTTGTCCTTGACTCAGAACTGTATGTTGATTCTCTGTCTCTCTCTCGCTCTCTCTCTGTTTGTGTGTGTGTGTGTGTGTGTGTGTGTGTGTAAATGAGGAGGGTAGACAATATACCTCATTAAATCTCCATAACAAGGGAAGTTTTATCCAGTTTTAATATAAAGACTACTTAGTATAACCCAGAGATGCTAGACTTTAACATTAATGGCTTGCTAAACAGACCTTTTGAGTTGTGTCTCTTGAGATAGAATGTATTGTGTATTATAAAGAGAGTGAGCTCTAAATGGATGACTCAAAGGATGGGGTACAATAATATTTGGTGCTACTCACCAAAATATATTTTTTTTCTTTTGGACAAATAATAGAATTACATATCCTCTTCTCCTTTGAAGATAGACATAACTGTATGATTTGCTTTGGTCAATACGGAAACATAAGTAAAATTGCCTCTTGTCACTTTTAAGAAGAATCAGTTGATCATTTCTTATCTTTCTCCTGCCTACCAAGCCAGGGGGAGAGATTTAAACATGGTACCTCCGTAAGTACAACTGTTGAAATGAAGTCCCCTCAGATGAACTTTGCTTTTCATTTTAAATGCATTAGTATTTTTGGATTTTGGTTACAATGCCATAACCTCTTCCATCCTAACCAATATAGGTTATTACAAAAATGATGCCACAATGGCAATTCTAGGTCTAATTGTTAACTAAAATCATCCACTGATAATTCCACAGCACTTTTAGTAAGTGATTTTAATCTACCTTCAGTTGTAGCCAATCTAGAAAAATTGGTACTAGATTTCAAACATCACTTTTTTAAAAACTTTATGAAGATGCAATGGTATCTTTTCTGCTAAGGTAATGATCAACAGTGGAATATTTTCTCATGGGGGCATTAGGAAAAATAACAAGGTAAAGTCACAACACAGGGACAGTGATATAAGACTCAGAATTTATGAATTTCCCAGAAGAATTAAAAGAAATTTCTCTCAGGCTTGTGCATTACTCTCCAGGGCTACACAGTTCTCACCAAATTTGAGTGCCTTAGCTTCAGCTTGTCCCCTAGTAACTTTTAGGAGTACAGTCAATGTACAACTGCTGTGGTATAAAAGTAAAACCGTAACTGAAGAAGAAACTGAACTGAAAGATTACCTTCCACCAAGTTATTTTCCCTGGTACAACACAGACTTCATTCCCTATCAACTGAAAACTGCTAAATCCCATGTTGCACACTGTAACAGGATGAGACTATGGGAGATTTAAAGGTGCAGAAGAAGTCTCTGAATATCTTTGCCCCCCACGACCACGGTTCATTTTATGTAGCACAAAAAAATTTCCTTTTTGAAGTTCGCAGCCAGCTATAAACAAACCCCAAACCCCTATAAGCTTGCTCGCTCGCGCTCTCTCTCTCTCTCTCTCTCTCTCTCTCTCTCTCTCTGAAACGCACATCTTTTTATTAATCCTTACAAATGTTTTACTTTCCGCGATCTCTTCACCTGGGAAACTGAAGTCACTGTGGATTGCCAAAGTTTCCTCTGCTGCAGTCAAATGACTGACTCGCTATTTCCTCGGGCAGTGGGGAGACGATAGTAGCCTGGAAAACTTTTCAGCGCTTAAAACATAAAGGAAACCTTGGACTCTTCTTTAGCGGAACCTAAGAAAGCTAAAGCTGCGAGGCTGGCCAGAGAAAGGCTGCTAGCACAGTCTAAGCCCACCTCGAGAAGACTGTGGCGCTCTCCCCGCTTGTGGACTACAACACCCAGCGTACATCGCACTGCAGCCCTGCTCTTCGCTTGGGAATTCGGGCGCCAAGGAGCCTGGGAAGTGAAGTTTTCCAGTGGCCAGGACCCGTTGCCAAGGCAGAAGGGAGGCGTTACCAGTGAGCTCCGTTAGCACGCGGGTTCCTGGCTGGGCTCCGGGTCTTTCGCTCCCGCTCAGGGTTTTCGCGGGCGGCAGAAGCCTCATGTCTCGCAAGAGTAAACTCCGGGGGGAGGGAGGGAAAAGAGGGAGTGGATGGAGAGGCGGGGTCAGCGGAAGCGGCAGGTTGCTTCCTTCTCCAGACGCTCCCTCCCCGCCTCTCCCTGAGGGAGCGGTGGGAGGGGGAGGGAAGGGCCGAGGGAAGGTAGTGACACGTGTCAATCAACCCCCCTCCGGGGGGCGCGCGCTCCGGGGCTCGCGCCGAGGGCTCGCGCCCCAGCCTCGTGCCTGCGCCGCTCGTATGTAAATGAGGGCGCGTGACGCGGGACGCAGATGGACAAGGGAAGAGAGAGAATGGCCGCTGCCGCCGCCGCCGCCGCCGCTGCCGCCGCTGCCGCTCAATGTCGGAGCCCTCGGTGCGCGGCTGAGAGGAGAGGATTCCGGCGGGAACTCGACTCCTGGCGCCACCGCCTCATGCACTGTGTAGGTAAGAGAGACTCGGCCGGGGCCCGGGCTGCGCGCGGCGACAGCTGCCGCAGCCTGAGGAGTTTGTGGCTTGGGGTTCAGTTCAGCTCCGGCTCGGGTCGGTCCGGAGGGGGAGTGAGCTGGGAGCGGTGGCGGCGGCGCGGCGGCCCGGCGCTCGCCTTTTGTCTCGGGGACTCCCTGCCGGTGCGGTCCGCTCTCGGTCGTCTGCCCGCCCGGCTCCAGGGCTCCCCGGGAGCTGTTGGTTCGGATCCGCTCGCCGAGACCCCGGGAAGCCGGCCGTCCGCTCGCCGAGACCCGAAACTCCTGGGCACCCGGGACGCCCGTCCGGAGGCAGGGAGCGGCCGGTGGCGGAGGAAGGCAGGAAGGCGGGCAGGTCCGCGCCCCGCCAGGCACATACACACCCCCTTCTCCCCGCCGGGGGCCGGGCCGGCAGATGCGGTCAGGCTCCTAGGAACTGGCACCTGGGGGACCCGAGGCGTTCGCGGGTCCGGGGCCGCGGTGGACCGCGACTGGGGACGAGGGGCGGCGGGGGCGTCGCCCGAGGGGCGAGGGGCGTCCGACTCTGCCCTCTCGCGCCTGGCGGCGGTGGCTGTACGGTGTGTACCCCTTTAAGAAGGAGCCGCTCTAGCGCTGACGGTTGGGATTTGAAGTTCTTCCTCCCTCTTTGGAAGTCTGGACGGATGGGGGGGCGTTGCCATGGCGACGGCACCCTCCCTTCCCCTCTTTGCGGACGCCCCGATCACTCCGGTCCTCTCTTGCTGCCTGGTGATGGACTCTCTCCTGCATGCAGACACTCTTCGCTCTCCCCGCTGCTCATCCCGGTTCGGGTGCAATGCTGTCTTTCTTTTTGGTGGTGACTGACTCGTTTTGCTTCAAACTTTGGAACTTGGGGCTTGGCTCAGACTGAGGGTTGTTCGGGGTGGCGGGAGGTGCTGGGACTCGCCGCCTTGCTTTAGTCTCCTCGCGCGCGCTTTTTCTCGGGGGAACCGCTCTGCCCAGAGCGCTCGCCCCGCAGGGTGCTTGAGTGCAGGGCTGAGGTGGGCGCCGGCTGGACGTGCTGTGTGTGTTTGTTCTGGAAGGTGGCTGCGCTTGGAAAGGAGTGTGCGAGGATAGCATGGTGGCATCTAATTTTTCTACTGGCCAGAGAACCTTGGCATTGGGAGTTGGGGAGTAACCTTAGCGTCTTAAGGAAACAACTGTCTCTATCTTGTTTTCCTCTGTTCTTGGCGCCACCTCGCGCCCCTTCTCCCTGCCCCACCCCTCAGTTTTGTTTGGTTTGCTCCTTGAGGATCTTTCTTGTTTTCACCGGTGACTAGTTTCATGGTAGACTGAAGTTACAAGTTCCATTCGAAAATGTGACCTAACGAAAGTGATGTTTGTGCAATTTACTGTTTTGCCCTTATAAAATGTATTTTGGCGTCCTTTAAGGAAGAGTTATGGGAAAAGGCTTTAGTTAAGTATTAATAAATTACTTCAGTTTATAAAGAGGTTTTTTTTTTTTAAAGCTTTACGGTATTCTTCATACTAGGTGTTTGGTATTTGTGCTTCTTCCATAAAAAATGGGCCTATTTTTGTAATTTCTTAAAATCTCTTCTGCAAAACCTATTTAGAAATTGTGTTCATTCAGATAGAATCAGGTAGATGAGAGCACTACCATACTGGCTCATGTTACTGTGGTGAGTTTTGCCAAGATACATCGTAATTTGAAGGTGTATGGTCAATTTTTAAAGAGTATTTTGAACTTTGTTTTTCTTGTCTTGCTTATTTAGATATAGTAAATATAGCTTTGTATCATGAAATATATTTGCTTTTGAAAAAGTCAAATTTTAATTAGATGAAACATAAAAGTAATTGGATTTGACAGAAAAAGGAACTAGATTATCTTTTTATCTTACCTACTTGGGTACTACTCAAGTAGTTTTGGAAGATATTGAAAATTAAGTTTATATTGTATATCTAATATGAAATGTGTTATACTTTAACATAATACATAATTATATTGTACTGTAGATGAAAATACATTTCTCTTGAGTTTTAGCTATGTTTGAGAATTGTTTCTCACAGTCCTAGTCTGAAAGGTTATTAAGATCCCTGCCATAATAAAACCATTTTAAATCAGGTATACACTTGTTGATTGTGTGTTGTAGGTTTTTTGTTGTTTTTGGTGTCCTGTCATGTTTATGGTGTGATTGGAATTAAATGTAGTTTGTATAATTACTTTAAGTCATCTTTGGTATTAATATGCTTACATTCATACTTATTAAACATTCACAAAATAGCCATGTTCTTTTCCTTTCTCATGTTTCTGTATATGTATGGGTGTGCATATTTCTGTATTGACTATTCAGTGTTCTTACTGCATGGAATCATTTTTATAAAATAACAGGATTCTTGCCCTTCTGGAAGCAAATGAACCAAAAGCTTACTTGAAGGTAACAGCAAATTAGTACTGTGACCCTAGTAAAATTGTGAATTTCAGTCTCATTTCTTAGCCTAGCTCTTTAACCTGATTCATGTTTTTATAATTTATACTCAAATTTTATAGAGAATAATGTATTGTAGTTGTCAGTGACTGCCTATTCTGTCCTTAGTTGAAAAGGTAAAAATATTTTATGTAGAAAGAGCCGTTTGCCTTCCTTATAATTGTAGAACCTATCTCAGATTTTTACTACTTTTCTTATTCATTCTTGGTTTTTACTTTAGTGGAGAGTTGATCTGCAAGCTCTTTTTCCAGTTTTGTAACTCTATTTACAATGTAGTGATTTTTATAATTTTGTCTTTTCCGTAATCCTGAACTATGCTTTAATTTTGAATGTGCTCATTGTACAACTGTTAGAATGCTTATTGGATAGTAAATAATATCCTAGTACTCAAAAATGATATTGAATAGTAATTGATAGTCCTGGATCTAGTGGAAAATAAAATTTAACTAGTATCTGATGAATTATAAAAACATGATTATTTTTGTGTGTGTCCTTTTCAGACAGGATCTCACTGTGCAGTTCAGTCTGACCCTGAGCTCACTTTTCTAGCCCAGGCTTGTCTTGAACTCACATCAATCCACCTGCCTCAGCCTCCCAAGTACTGGGATTACAAGCATGCATCACGCTGCCCAGCTTTTTCTTTTTTTAATTTTTATTTTATTTATTTTTTTTTTCTTGTTTCAGAACTTCTGTTTATTTATTTATTTTTATGGCCAGCTCAGCCTGCCCTGAGGGCAGGGCTGGCACAGCATGTGGTGCCAGGGATGGAACCGCAGTCCTTGCAGCCACCTAAGCTTTCCTAAGCAGGCGCTTTAGACCACTGAGCCATCCTGCCAGGCCCCACGACGCCCAGCTTTGATGAATCATAAAAATAAAGTTATAATAAAAAAAATACATTAGTAGATTTTAAAACATCTGGCTTTCTGTGGCCTATTAGGAGAGAAAAGACAGTTTTTTTTTAAATTTAGTTTCGGGGCTGGGGAGATAGCTCTGAGGCACAAGTGCCTGCTGGACAAGTGCAAGGTCGTGAGTTCGAACCCTGGTCCCAAAAAAAAAATAAAAAATAAAAATGAAATAAAATAAAATTTAGTTTGATAGTCCAAGTTTTTAAAATTTTTCTTTTGATGTAATTTTTACTTTTCAAATATGAAAAAATAGTACAAGGAATTTCTGTATTCATTTGCCCACATTCATCATAATACACATTTTCTTATATTTGTTTTATGATTCTTATATTTGCTTTATCATTCTTGTCCTATATCCATATATATATTTCTGAACAATTTCGGAGAAATTCCTACCTCCTATCTATCTTTTTCAGTGTGTGCTTCCTAAAAATAAAGACATTGTTTTATCTAACCATTGAAGATTAAAACTAGCAGATTGAGTATTGATGTAATGTTACTATCTGATTTATAATCCATATTCAAATTTTGTCTCTTCCTTTATTTACTCTAAAATCTTTTTACCCTGTTCCTACCTAGTTCATGATCCACTCGTGCACTCAGCAGGATTGTGCACTGCCTACCCAGCCCTGGGATTACACCATGCCCCAACTCGATTGCTAGTTCAGTGTGTGCAGAGGTGGGGCCAGCATGGCATGTGGGACTGTGGATCAAACCATTGTTTGCCAAAGCAAGCGCTTAGTACACTGAGCTATTTCGCTGGCCCTAAACTTTTTATTTCTTGACCTTGACATTTTTGAAGAGTATATGACAATTATTTTGTAGGCTGTTCCTCAGTTAGAGTTTATGTTCTCAGAATTAGGTTAAGTATATACTTGGCAGAAATAATACTTGAATAGGTACTATATTTTCAGTACATATTTTCAGACTTGTGAAATTGGTTTGTCCCCATGATGTCAGCTTTAAAATTAAAGTGTAATTTCCTTGAAAGTTACTTACATCTTTGTAATTAACATACAGTTTATGGAAATGTACCTTGAAGAACAGGATATTGTCATAGTCTCATCCAAATTTGACCCCTATTTTAACATTCATTGGTTATTGTCTAACTTTATTCTTTCCGTAGTTATTAGAGGTTAACATCTGCCATTTTCTCCATTATTTATTTGGTTATTCAATATTAAATTCAACACTGTCATTGTTTTGAGTCCCAAATAGTGTTAAGTTTGGGTCAGGGAAGCTAGCTCAGGATCATAAGTGCCTGCCTGGCAGGCACAAGGTCCTGAATTTGATCACTGGTACTAAAAAAAAGTTAAGTTTGGTTGTTGGGAATCTTGTCAAGTGTGTGGGTTTGGTTTTTGTTTTGATAAAACAAAGTATTCCAGTTTCATGTACTTTATGTGACCCATATCTGTTATCAGCTGTTTCTCCAAGGTGACCTCCCTTGTTTTTAGTAGAAAATAAAATTTAGGCACTGTTAGAGTTTAGGTCTAAAATGTGTCTCAAAAGAGGAAAGGTTTTGGAAGGTGATGGTGCATGAAGGGCTCTACTTCCATGAATCCATGGTGAGTTTATGCTTGAATGTGTTGTCGTGACATAGGGCCTGGTTAGAAGAGAAGAGTCACTGGGACCAGAATGAAAGGGTGTATTTTCCTCCTGCTTCTCCCTTCTTCTTTTGTGATTTGTGGCTGTCATGGGTTGGGGAGTGTTCCACCCTGCCTCTGCTTTGGAGCTAGATACAAGTGGACCGAACTTTCTGAAAATGTGAGCCAAATAAATCTCTCCTCTTTTAAGTTGTATAATATTTTGTCCCAGTAATTGAGAATGTGACTAATAGAGGAACCAAAATCTGTACATTAGGTTTCAGGACTGATTTTACTTTTTATTTATTTATTTATTCTATTACTTTTAATAAGAAATAACAATGCAACAGTTTCAAAACACAGTAGTACATTCCCAATAATTGATACAATGCATATTATTGTACTCATAGTAGTTATACAGAGCACAGGGTGTAGAAATGATAATTTTTCTAATCATTATTGGTACAAAAAAATTTCTTGTCGTTGAACTAAGAGAAAGCATCTGTATACATAGTCCAATGTTCCATAATTGCAGTGGGTTGCTGGCAAAACTGGCAATGGTGGGAGCTGTTGATTTAAGCCTTTTACAGCTTAGCATACTAATCTAGTTTTAGATTTTTCTTATGGTAGCAGTAATCTAATGGTTATTATTTTTCCTATGGTGGCAATAATCTAATAATTTTTCCTATAGTGGCAAAGATTGGATTAGAATCATTGTATAAACTCGGGTGTCTTCCTTGTGTGACACTGTGTTCAGTAGAAATATAATGGGAGCCAAATGTGTAATTATAAATATGTTTGTATCCACATTAGAAAACACATTTCATTAATTTAATGTATTAAAATTATCACTTTAAGGGGCCTGGCGGGATGGCTCAGTGGTCTAAAGCGCCTGCTTGGAGAAGCTTGAACGGCTTCAGGGACCGCGGTTCGATCCCAGGCACCACATGCTGCGCCGGCCCTGCCCTCGGGGCGGGCTGAGCTGGCCGTAAAAATGAGTGAATGAACAAGCAAAGGTTCTGAAACAAGAATAAAAATAATAAATAAATAAAAAAATTAAAAAAAAATTATCACTTTAACATTGACACACATAGAAGTTATTGATGAATTGGGGTGTGTGTGTGTGTGTGTGTGTGTGTCTGTGTGTGTGTATGTGTCTTTTTGAATCATTGTTTTACTATACAGTTCAGGTGGCCTTAAACTCACTCACCTTGTAGCCCAGGCTGGCCTTGAACTCCAAGTGAAGTTCCTGCCTCAGCCTCCTGAGTGCTGATATTATAGGTATGTGCCACCACACCCAGCTCAATATTCTTAATATTAAATTTTCATAGTTCAATGTTTTACATTTATAGCACATTTCAGTTTGGACAAGTTACATTTCAGTAGTACTTTATTGCCACTTACAACAAAAAAGGATGGTTTCTTGAGTAGTATTACTTTTCTTTACCCTTAAGATCTCTTGATGGTAACAAAATCTATAGCTTATTTGTTTTCTCAGATCTTTTATTTCTACAGGAAAGCACAATGTAGGCTTTGGCGATAGACTACTTGTATTTGAATCCTAGTGTAAACTAAATTTACAGTTAGTGTAAATTTTCTAACTTATTGAACTTTAGTTATTTCTATTGTGTCAATATACCTTAATATGAGTTTTCCATATAGAAAGCATTCAGTAAATACTAGTTGTCATTATTCAGATTATTAACTACTTGAACTTTACATTTTTAACCAATAGATTCTGATAGAAATGCTGATAAATAATAAAACAGTTTATGGGACATGTTAGAGGAAAAGATAGGAAGGCATTGAATAATCTATATATACAGTACTCCAGAGCCATAAAAGGAGTTTTTAAGTCGTAAAGTTGAGTTAAATAAAAGTAACCTTTGATAGGAAGTGACCAAATGGCATTTGATGCCCTTCTGCATTCCAAGGAATCTTGGCTATGTGGTGGCTTTATTAGTATCTACTCTTTCATTTTATTCTTCCTGTTAATCAACTTGATTCTTCTTTCTGGCTGATTCTTGCCTCCTATTCTCTTATTTTACCAATATTTTCTCCTTTGGCTTACCTCTACTGAGGCATAAATCTTAGAAATCTGGATTGATGGGTACTAATACAGATGAATCAGCCATCAAAAAATTTAGATCATAAAATTTTTTGAATCAGTCACAAATATTTTATACTTGACAGAGTATAAATCATGTCATTTGAGAGCAAGCAGAATACAATTTTTTTTATTTTTTCAGCTGTTAAATATTGCCTCAGATTAATATAATGTAGCTTTATTGCTGCATGGTTGACATTTTAATATTAATCCACATAAAAGTCTCTTTGTGCTAATGCAACTTTGCTGGGATGACTGCTAATGTGCTTCCCCCTATTTAGCTGTGTACATAGTTGCTGTCATACAACCTTACTTTCCTCACTTTTCTGACCTCCAACAGTGGCCATCAGTTCTTCTACTATAGTCATGTAAGTCATGCAACATAGATAAGATGGTTCTTATTCATGTAGTGCAGTGATAGTGAATCTTATACAGACTGAGTGCTCAGACTGCAACCTCAAACCCACTTTTTAATCACAGATTTCCAAGACTACAATTAAACCTGAATACTGACTAGCCAAGCAAAAGCTAGGATGAGACACTACTACTGAGTTACAGCTCCTGACGTGATCACTTGGTTTTGGTACTTCTTTCCAAGCATGTGCATGGCCTCTGTGTGTGCCATTATCTAATACTTGGCTGCTAGCATGATGCTGGAGCAACTTAGATCACATGCCAGTGGAATTCTGTGTTCCTATGGCAGCATGCATGCCATAGATTCATCACCACTTGTCTAGTCTTTTAGGTGAAACGTGTGTGTGTGTGTGTGTGTGTCTTACAGTTTTCTTTTTAATAGTACTCCTTGATACACAGATGGTTCCTAATTTATGATAGTCTAGTTTATTTAGATATTTTCTTTTGTAGTAGTATGAAAATGATACATACCAAACAGAAGCTGTTCAGAATTTAAGTTTGATCTTTTCTCTGGCTAGCAATATATAGTATGATATTCTTGAGAAGCCAGGCAGTGGCAGCCAGCCATACCCCCCAGTGAGCCACATATTCATGAGGGTAAACAGTTGATATTCTACACTCTGTTGAATATATTACTTGAAATAACCAACATTTTAATAAAGAATAGGCTGTTTTTTTTTATGATTTGACCTACTGTAGGGTAATACAAGTCTTCTAAACACATTTAAGGTTGAGCTGACCAGGACATAATCCTATAGGTAAGTAAGGCTTATCTGTGTATGTAACTAAAACTCATGGCTGATACAAAACAGAATATCAAAGTCATACTTCTAGAATTTTGAGAATTCACTTAATTTTATAAGAGGTTGTACCTATGGCTTAATCAGTAATATAGTAATGCTTTCAAAAGTTCTTATGCATAGCAGAATCTAGATAGGAAAATGTGAATGGCCTAGAGCAACCTACTGCAAGTGCTAGAAAACTAACAAAATAATGCCATCTTTGCAGTTGAAGAATAGCGTTTTGTCCTTCATTAAAGCTAAATAAATTTTTCAAGAATTTTTGTGTTTGTTAAAAAATAAAAGTTACAAAGAGGAATCCTTTTTCTGTTTTTCATCCCTTTCCTTTCATACAGTTTTCCCATAGTGTCTGCAGTCCTATCATGCTACATGTGCTTCTTACTTTTTTAAAAACAAAATTTACTTTTACTTTCTTATTTACTTTTTTTAAAGCTGTTGCCAAATTATTATTTTTACAATATCTCATGAATTCAGTTTTGATAGAGCTAGTTTGGGGGAAACTCAAATATCAGTATGTATAATGCTGATTTTACTATCTTCTCATATAATTTAAAACGTACCATAAATTATTTGAAGTAGCTGTTTTGATAATATCTCCTTTATCAGCTAAAAACTCGTGACCATTTTTAACCAGGTGGTCATGGTCTGTGAGGCTGTTTCTTGTTTCTCTCCTATTTGTTTACTTTATTTGTTAAATAACTTCCTTTTTCATGTACTTTTTTTTTAACATCAGTTGCTCCATGTTCATGTTTGAGTGTCCTTTTAGTCATATCATCTGCACTGCATCCCTAGTCATCTTTAAAATTCAACTTCACTGTAGTCTTTTCTAAATTACTTGTTAAAAAACCGAGATACTGCTACATTAATTCAAATTGGCCAGTTCTTGCTGATGATCGTGCACAAAGTGTGCAGATTAAATAACTTTTCCTTGAGAAGTTTCTTATTGAAAGTTTTCATACTTAACTAATAAACTTTTTAGAGACAAGGAACCAATCTTTATAAATGTTAGGACTAAATGGAAAGATTATAGTTCCTTCGCAAACTCTGTCATAATCTGAAGCAGAAGTGATTTCATCTCTTGGAAATTAAGATGGAAAGTCTATGAAACATAAAGTTAATATCTGTTGTCAAAAGTTTGCTGTTTTTGTTTTAGTGAAAAGTGGCAGACTATATAGTGTGATTTGGGAGTTGGAAATAGAAATTAGGGAGCTGTCAGTAGAAGGATGACATTTTAATCCATGGAAATGAATGAGATTACCTAGGAATTTAAGGGACAGTAAAATTAGAGAAAAGAAAATTCAGTACCATGCCTAAACAAATGTTTAATTCTTTATATAACAGAAGAGAAACCTTAAGGTAAGGATCTTGGACTTTTTTTTTTTTCCTTGTTTCAGAGCTTTTGTTTGTTTGTTTGTTTGTTTATTTTATGGCCACTCAGCCTGCCCTGAGGGCAGGGCTGGTGCAGCATGTGGTGCCTGGATCGAACCGCAGTCCGTGCAGCCACCTAAGCTTTTCTAAGCAGGCGCTTTAGACCACTGAGCCATCCTGCCAGGCCCCAGGACTTTTGAGCCCTTACTCAAAAGTAAGGGCTTTGACTAAGTAAAAAATATAAAGTGAGTGTTATTATATACAAGAGGAAAAAAACAATTTGACTGTAAGGACTCATCAATGCAGACATGTCAGGTACATAGGTGGAAAATATGTTGTTTGGTGAACATGGAGGTTCTAGGTGACCACCTAGATGAATTTATTTTAGCAGGCTCAAAAGTAACTGTTAAGATGTGTTTAATATTTCTACTACTTTACTAGTTTAAGACTCATATTTCCTCAGATTTGGCAGCACACACTAGTATTACTAGCTACTTGAAAAACTGAGCTAGTTAGCAAGACTGGTCTCTAAAAACAGCTGTGTAGCTTAGTGGTAGAGTATTTGCCTAACAAAGGACCTGGGCTCAATATCCAGTACTGGAGGAAAAGCCATGTTTTGAGGACTAACAGATAATTGGAGCAATAGTTGGAAGCATGGAGATAAAAATTATGGGGAAGATAAAAATTATAGTACTAAGTAAGGTGGAGAATACTTTTAAAAATTTGTGATATCCACAGTTCTTTTGTGTGCTGGATTTGAGTTGAGAGTGGATAGCAACAGAATATGGAGGCAAATACATTGGATAAAGTAATAGGATAGTCTTGGCTCAGATCACAAAGATGTGAGCTCCAGATATCTCTTTTTGACGTTGAAATGTATTTCCAGCCAAGGTAATGACTAAGTTATGGTATGTGTGGTGTTGATGTGGTATCCATTGTAAATGAATGATTTTTCCTTTTTTTTTTTTTTTTTGTATGAGTATAGAACTCACGACTTTGCGCTTACCTGGTAGGCACTTATTCTACTGCATGCCCACCACTGAGCTATCTCCCCAGCCCCAAATGAATAATTTAAAACATTTTTTAGTTTTAATTTTTTTTAAATTAATTTACTGACAACTGTGTTTATCTTTATATGTCTTGATCCAGTTGGTTGGGATATAACTGTGTTTCTTCCTAAGTTCTGAACTGGCAGTAGATATTAGGAATCGAATATCAAAATGCTAGCTTTTTAATGGTAAAACTGCAGTAAAAACTTGATTCAGAATTGAGGCTAAAAACACAAATCGTATCTCTTTACTCTCTAGCTCCCTGATTTGAAGTTAACCTTAGGATTCTGCTTAAGTGCAAGGATGCTCCATCCCAGTGAGGCAGAATGATAAGGAGAGTTGGCCACCATTGGAATAAGATTTCAAAACTTTACTCTACTAGGGCCAACTATCAAGATGCTGTTGTCAGTGCTAGTTTTGTATCTTTTTGAATACTGAAGAGTAGAGAAAAAGTCAAAAGCTTCTTTCAAAGCTCTTCCCCCAAGATTGTGAAGTCTTTGGGAGCTCTTGCTTTCTGAGTGAGGCAGAAACTATTGATTAGGTCAGAAAACCTACTGTTTGCACATGTTTTGGATTTGTAACTTGCTTTTAAAGAATTTATAATAATTAAACCTGGTAAGGACCTGACATAGTACAATATAATGGAAAGACAAGAGGAAATAATTTTGACTTGAAGGATCTGAAAAGACTAGGCTTCAGAGAAAAGCAGAGACTGTAACCACTCTAACAGACTGGTTAGCATATTAGGTTTTGTTAGGTTAGAAACATAGTCAGGTAGGCATGTATGGGCTCACTTAGCCATCCCACCTATACACACTATAAAGAAGCACAGTGTAATATGATTTTGGCAGTTAATATTCTTTCTGGATAGTATACTCTCTGACAGCCATCTGGTGTCTTGCAACTACTTTTCTTTGCTCTTGCAGGGTGTTATGGTTTGTGTATAGGTGTCCCCCCCAAAACCTCATGCAGTCATGGGGTGGCTTCTGGAATTTGTGATTATTGTGGGTGTGGGTACTGCACCTCCCTTGGGGCAGGTGATTTGCATTTCAATGTAAGGAGGAAGAGAAGTTAGCTGCTTGAGCTGCCGCTACCTCTCCCTTCCCTCTCTCCTGCTCTTCCCTGCCACCATGAAAGGTTGCCCTCTGCCATGTGCCACTCTGCCTTTGAGCAAGGTGAATATGTACTGAAACCTCCAGTAAATGTGAGCTACATAAACCTTTGCTTCCCTCATTTTGAGTGTCTGATATTTGTCCCAGCAACAAGAGAAGAGTAAGTAAAGGCACAGGGCAAAAGAAGTTTCTAAGTGAATGAATGAACATGACTTTCTTCCAATAAAATATATTTTCAAAAAGAGATAGGTTTGGCTTGCCAGGTTATCATTTACTGACCTCAGAGTTAAAGGATATAGCAGAAAGTAGGGTGTAGGAAATAGAGGGAGAGTATACACAAAAGACATATGTGGAAATAATGATATATTCTGAAAATACTCAGTACTGTTTTAACATTGGTGTATAGAGTAAGAATAGGATGTAGGACTAGAAGTGTAAATGATTATATCTGTGAGTGAGAAGTTACAAGCTTCCAAGTTTTTTTTTTTCTAGATAATAAATATGATAAGTCGATTTCTTTTTTTCTTTTTTTTCAAATCTATTTGGTTGTTACAGGGTCTCACTATACAAGTCAGACTCATAGTGATCGTCCTGTTTGCCACCTGCCCAGCTCTGCAATTACAGACGTGTGCCACTATACGGCCACCATACTCTTGACTTTGTGGCTGACTTAGCCCAGGCTGGTGAGACATGTGGAGCTGGGTATTCAACCACAGTCCCTGAGCTTGCCTAAGTTTACCTACGCAAGATTTAGTTCACTGAGCTATCTCATCGGCTGGAGTCAGTTTAATTTGGAACATCTGATGTTGGTTCAGATTTGAGGATTTTTTTATTCGAAGTAGTTCAAACTCAAACAGCTCAAACTCAAACAGCCCTTTGCAGTCAAAACTCGGAAAATGAGTAATCGTTACTTTAATATTTTAATTAAAACATTGGGCTACCAGTGTTCTATAAGATGGTCCCGTTACTTTTTTCCTAGGCTTTCTTTTTGTTATTATTATTATTATTTTTATTATAGCCAGCTCAGCCTGACTTGGGGATGGGGCTGGCACAGCATGTAGTACTGGGGATTGAACCACAGGCCCTGCAGTTGCCTAAGCTTGCCTAAGCAGGTGTTTTAGACTGCTGAGCCATCTTGCCGGCCCTCCCTAGGCTTTCAATATTTGAGAAATAGAGAAATTGAAAAAAAAAAAAAAAAAAAAGATTAATGGGAAAATACCATTCATCACTAATAGAGGCCAGGCTATAGAGCAGTCATCACGTGGCCTGGTGTAGGCAGACATTTCTGTCCAGTTCTACTGGGCACATACAGAAACATAGCTTAATGTGATCTCTCTGAAGTTGTGTTTTCCTTGGATAGCTTTCTCCCAAGGTTGAGAGCAACAGAACTGAGTTAGCTCTATCTGCTCAGTTTCTCATTCAACAATCACCAGATAAGGGACTTTAGTTATCTAGGGGTGCAGAGAGACACAGACCATACTAGTAAAGCATATTTCCTCATATAAACCAATAGCCAAGGAGACTTACATATGTAAATAAGTGTACCAGAACCAAATATACTGAAACACATTGAGGTTACATATTTGGGATTTTTAAAAATACTAGTGTTGGAACAACTGTATTTTTTAATTCAATAAAAAATCAATAGATCTTAAAAATTAATTAGGTTTTGCACAAGCCCTTGTAGGATACTTATAACTAAAGTGCATGTTTAGCTAAAAGATACAGGTCTTCCTTTTGTATAATGGTTTTCAGTTGATTTTTTAAAATTCAGAAGGGGTTAAAATAAAATAATAAAATCATAAGTAGAAAAAAGCAAGTACTATTGGCCCTCTCTCTTTTCATGAATTTCGTATTCATAGATTCAACCAACTTTAGAGTATAAAATTGGGTACTTGTTACCTGTACTGAACATGTTTGAGCTTTTTCTTTTTGTTATTATTCCCTAAAAAATATGCTATTGCAATTATTTGCATATCACTTTCTGTATATCAGATATTAGTAGTAGTCAAAATGATTTGAAGTGAACAAGATAATATATACAAACTGTAAGTGACTGGAAGCAGATAAAGGAGAAAACATATCAAGAGCAAAACAATACACTTATGTACACAGGATGAATCAGATATTGGTCTCAAGAACCTTCAAAAGGTTCATCATATTGAACATAGCACTATGTAACACTAAAACTATGCTTGGAATGCGTGTCACTCTTGTCTTTTTGATGTGTACTGCTCCCGGTGTAAAGTCAGTTACTGTCATTCTCTCTCTCAAGAGTAGTACTTGAAAATAAGAGACTGGGCCAAATACCATAATCTTGACAGGCTACAATTTTGTATTTCCTTGAATTCCCAAATATCTGTGTAAAAATTGTGTAACTGCTTAGATCACAATGGATGGAACGTTATTAGAATATCAATGATGGTCAGAAAATACCAATTCCAAGCTAAGTCAAAGATATTTGATACTCAGAAAGCCAGTGATGATAAGCTCAAGTACCTATGCTATAGTGTAATAGGATCACAAAGCTTTTCTGCTAGAGGGTTAAGAATGTAAGTTAACAGACCAAAAATTGGAGAAAAAGAAGAGCTATGAGGATAGCCAATATTTTGGCCCTAGCCCTTCAAGGTCAATAAGGATTCAGGGTATAAGAGAACCTGTGCTGTAATATCCTATAACTCAGAGGTGTCCCAAATTTTCTGGTCAAGGAGATTATGGGACCTCAGAGGAAAGGGATGAATGAACTATAGTGCGTCTAAGGAGAGTCACCCAGAGAAAAACGTTCTCTCAGGCTTTCACAGAAAGCAAACTGGCCAGGCAATGGCCATGACTCATCCTGAAGGCTGACACTAACACCAGTTCTACAAAGTGCTGTATGTGGTCCCAAACTTAATCCTTTGGGGATTTGCCCCTGAAAGATACAAAAAAAAATGAATGTTTTGTTATACAGGTCTTGCTTTGACTTCCCTTGATCACCCAGCAAAAAAAAGCTTAATTATAATGCATGAAACACAGAGCTAGATTGGTGAGATGAGTTTTAGGAGGCTTAGATCAATAGCCTCCAACATTACAAGCTTCACTGGTGGCCCACTGCAATTGCAGAACATTTGACTGTGTATGCATCTACTTCCTCTTAGTCCAAAGAGAAGAATTTTCTTTTCCTTTCTTTTTTTTTTTTTTTTTTTTTTTTTTTTTTTTTTTTTTTTTTTTTTTTTTTCTTCTTAGCAACATCAATAGGGAGGTGAATCATGCCCACACACTGTGCTCTGTAGAACTATTGTGAGGACAATATGCAATATGTCAACTTTTAAAAAAAGAAAGGGGAAAAGAAAAAACAATGTTGGTTGAATGTGTTAATGTTTAATTGTTTGATCAATCTTATATACCTATATCTATTAATCTAAACTGATCTGATGATGAAAATATGTAATATAACCATTGTTAAATTTATACAGTAAAAATATTAAATCATAAAAATATATATACATACTGTGCAAATGCTATGCCATTTTATATAGGGGATTGGACACCTGTGAGAATTAATATTGGTAGTGGGCCTGAAACCACACTGATACTGAGGGATATCTATATTTTGACAAATGAGTTGTTTTAATTAGCTCCAATTATACACACTTAACATACTTTAAGTATTTTAAAAATGTCATTTGTTCTTCCCTTTCTGAATAATTAAGTAGTAAAACTTAGCAAATGGGACCAATTAGGGTCACTGTGCACAAATAACCAAATAAAGCAAAAACATGGTCAGTACAGATAACTCTTACTCCCCAAATGTTTCACTCTAAAGTGGGTTTAATCTGTGACTATGAAATCCATGAAAAGATAGAGAAGGCCAACAGTACCTACTTTGTTCCATTTAAGTAATGTTTTACTATTTTATTCTAATTCTTTCTAAATTTTAAAGTCAGTTGAAAGCTATATACAAAAGGAAGACTGGGTGCAATGTGGGGGCGGGCAGAGTCATGCCATATATTGTATAGGACATCAGGGCATGATGGGATAGGGAGACTATTTATCTGGGTTTTTATGATTGTGAGAGTGAGGATTGACTGGCTGCAATTTTGTATATACTTTGATTTCTAAATGTTTCTGTAAAAATATGTAACTGCTTTTTATCACATTGTATAGGAATTTATCAGAATATCAGTGATTGATAGAAAATACCAATTCCAAGTTAAGTGCAAGATGTTTGATATTCAGAAAGACAGTGATGTTAAGTTCAAGTACCTATGTTATAGAGTAATAGTATCACTAAGCTTCTCTTTTGGAGGGTTAAGAGCCAAAGTTTTCATACCAAAAATTAGAGAAAAAAAAGGGGTACAAGGATAGGATAACAAATATTTTGGCCCTGGCCCTTCAAGGTTAGTAAGGACTCAAGACATAAGAGAACCTGTGCTGTAACATCCTATAACTCAGTGGTTTCCCAAATTTTCTCTTCAAGGAGATTATGAGGCCACAGAGGAAAGGGATCGAGGTTGTATAGTGTGCCTAAAGAGAGTCACCTAAATAGAAAACATTCTCTCAGGCTTTCACAGAGAGCAAACTGGTCAAGCAATGGCCGTGACTCTTCCAGACAGCTGACACTATTAACAGTTCTACAAAGTACTGTACATGATTTCAAGATACAAAAAGTTCCATGTTTTGTTATACGGGTCTGCAAATCCAGCTACAGCAAGAAGCATGGGCCAAAAGGCTATGGCTGTGGGCAGGGCACAGACATGCTGAGTATTGACAAGGAAGAGTTCCTTGTCAAGCATGAGAAAGCCCCTGGCCACAGGCCCACCACTAATCCCAATGCATCCAAGTTAGCTTAGAAGATTGGAGGCTCTGAGAGCTGCCCTCGATGCAGCCAGGCAATGTATGGTGCAGAAAAGGTGATGGGGCTGGTAAGTCCTGGCATAAATCTTGCTTCCCATGTGCCAAGTGCGGCAAAGGCCTTGGATCAACCATCTTGGCAGACAAGGATGGCAAGATTTACTGCAAAGATTGCTATGCTAAAAACTTCAGGCCCAAGGTCTTTGGCTTTGGATGAGGAGCTGTGGCCTTGGTCCACTCTTGAGTGAGGCTGCCCAGCACTGCCTCCTGTACCCACCCTTTCCTGTGCTTTCCAGCTCCATTTCCTTCCCAGCTGCCATGGAGACCACCAGGATTCTCTCACTCAGCCCTGCCACATATCGCTAATGACTTCAACTTGGGCATCTGGCTCTCTGTAGTTTGGGTGTTCTGCCTGAGCTCCTCTCCCACTAAGGAGTGTCCCCTGCCTGGCATCTGACACCATCATCAGTTGGAGACACATAACTCTGTAGTGTTAAGTGGGACCAGGCCCTTTCCTCACATCTTACCCTGCAGATCCTGGCCTCTTCCGTGTTGTCAACAGAACTCCTGAACTGCCACATTGAAGACCACAGGAACAGTCAGCTGTGATTGACAGGGGGTGGGAAGGGGAGCAGGGTTAAGATGGGAGGAGGGGATATTTTGGTTTATTGGATCCCAGAGACTCTCGTCTGGAAAAGGTGGTGGGCTCCTTGGGGCCCTCAGAATAGGCCTGAGGAGTCCCTGCTCAGAAGTCACAAGATCATTGGCCACAGGAAGGAGCCCCTTGCTGTTCTAGGCCTCTTGCCTTTGAGTCATTGAGGAACCGGTGTCCTCCCATTTGAGATTAGAGAACAACCCAGTGAGGGGACCCTAACGTTAGGAGGTTGCCTGACCTTAGTCGTCTAGCACCCCATTTGATGGGGGAGATCATGTGAAACACTTCCAACACACATTTGCATCTGTCAGTGGTCCAAAGCCTAAGGTGGTTAGCCTTGGCCCTAACCTTGGGTCTGAAGCTGTAGGAGTGCAGCCCAAATCAGTGCTCTGCTCTAGCCATGCCTGATGATTATCCTCAGATGTGGAGGGAAAACACACTCACCCTTCGCCTTGTAGTGCTCCATCCGCCCCATGCTTCTCTTAGGGCCCTCTCTAGCTTACAAAGCCTCCTTCCTTATAGGACCCGGGTCAGGAGCAGCAAGAGGAAGAGGGGCCTGTTCTCTATTCTCCCAGTAGCTGAAAGGACAACACTGTAGCTGTCAACCACAAGGACTGTGGGCAAAGGCTGTACTCAAGCTGATTTTTCATCTGGTCAGTAAAATGATTTAGAACTGAAAGAAAATAAAGCATATGGATTTGTGCCTTTTCATACATGTTTAGATCTGTTTTGTAACTACTAGATTTGTGTAAAATAAGGCACATTAGTGCTGGTAACTTTCTTTTTGACATTTTCGGCTGAATAATACAGATAATATAAGTAGTGCACAATCATAGCAGAAAGTATGTCTAACATATGCTTACAGAAAGAAGAGACTGAACAGGATAGTAACACAATGATTAAGGGAGAGGTATTGGTTATACTGAAATTAAACAGCTAAAACACTAAGCAAGAAAAGATGTAAATAATTAATTGACATTCAGAAAGTTCTTGATGTGAAGAAAGTTATTAATAATAGCCAGTTTTTAACCTACAAATTGGGCTGTTATCATAGTTGGGGTTTTGCAAGGAGAACAACACAATATAGGACACATTTTATAAGACTATTTTATGAGTTATCCAAAGAATCATATGCAAAAAGTAAAGGAAATCTATTGACACACTCAAGACTAAAGACTCCAGTTGAGGCCTTAGATCTCACAATGATATCCTACATGAATCCAGCTGAAGACCTAGAGCCTATAAAAATGCTTCCCACGAGTCCAACTGGAGGCCTAGAGCTCATTATAGTGTTTCATGGCTCTGCACTAGAAAGGCCCAAAACTTAGGAAGCTAGAAAGCCTAGGCTAGCAGGATGAAGGATCTGTGCTAGCAGTCTGAGGGATCTGTATGGAGCTAGGAAGCATCAAAGAAAGAACCAGAGCTCACCCCAAAAGCACGACAGTCAATCTCGGCAATGGTGAGGTCCCACACTCCTCTGAGGATGAGAGAAACCAATATGACAAGCTTCTTCGGGAGACTGACTAGTGCACCATCTCCCTACCAGAGCCAGGAAGCATTATTCAAGGTGAGAACCAGAGCTCCCCAAGACAAACTGCAACCATCTCAGCCACAATTGAGGTCCCAAGATCCTCCTCCAATGAGAATGACTACATTCAACAGGAAAGCCAGCATGACAAGGTCCTCCAGCAGAATAGCCCAAGAGAAAGAGTAGCTTCCAACAGCTTCACTAATAGTCTCTACCAGCTCTTCTCTAGTCCAGCCTCTTATACTGCAGGCAGCAACCCTTTGGTGGGCCTCCCACATCCAAAACCATGATAGCTCAATTCAGTTGACCACCAGTTGGCAATTCACCAGAGCTGCATTTGAGAGTGAATACCTTACATCTTGGAGTGAATTTTTTTCCTCAAACATGTTTTCTCCTAACATGTGAATGCCTAATATCGGACAAGTACTGAAACTAGTATGATAACCAAGATGACATGTTCTCTACATTCTTGGAGCTTACAGAGTTTTGTGGCATATATCAAAATGTCAAACATTTAGTGTTTTTTTTTTTTTCTATGATTTCCTTTTTCTCAAATTTTGAGTCAGTCAGAATTCTTGTCCTTTTTTCGTATATCCCTAGCATCTAGAATATTTGCTAGATATGAAAATATTAAATGAATAATTGATAACTTAGATTAAAAACTTACATAAGACTCACTGAAATTGTGATCAGTGTTCCAAAGGGAATACAGAGCATTTTATTTAAAAAAGGCATGTAACAATAGTTCTAGTTGAGTATAAGGGCTAAATTAAATTTTCAACTGCGGTGGTATTTCTCAGACAGGATTGTAAGAATGAGTCGTGGTATCTAGACATGTCTTAGGAATGTGAATGGTACTGGAGTATATTTTGAAGGACAACGTTGTATTTGAGCTGGAGTACAACATAGCATTTCTAAGGTTTGAGGTCAGTAGTGGGGCTAAAGTACTTGGCAAAACATATGTATTGCAGAATGTGACTACACATCTCTAGCTTTATAGATTGTCCTTTCACATATTTTTAAAAAAATTTTTTGACATGGTTGTTTAATTAAAACAAAATAGTTCAGTTTCCTGCCTATTACATTGTCAACACAATTCAGAACATTTTTGCCATTAAGTTTTCCTCTTTCTGTGACTTTATATGCACTAGCGTTCTTTTTCTAAATGTGTAAGGTGCTGTTCTGTATTTTGCCTAGCTAACCCCTGTTCTTCACTTAAGATTCTACTTAGGTATTATCATTTCTCAAAAACCTTCCCTGAAAGGACCTTATATTCAGCAAAATTTATTACTTCAGAAATGTCGTTAGTGGGGCAAATAGGAGAGTACAACAAAATAGGATTTCAGTTCAAAGGAGAGCTTCAAATTTGTGTCCAGGGCTGGGTGGTCTGCTTTAGCAAAGGGACAAACAAACGTTCTTTCTTTGACCTATTTGTGATAGATGTAAGGGATATATTTTCTACACCAGAGGTATAGTTGCTTTTTTAAAATTTGATTTTAAAGAAAAAGAAAAAAAGCCAATCTAATAGCAAAGACAAAAGCAAAACAACAAAAACAGTAACAGTAGTTGCTTTTTCTGAAAAGGGTTTTTTTGGGCCAAGTGTGGTAGTATATACCTGTAATCCCAGCACTGAGGGGGCAGAGGCAAGAAGATCTTCAAAACTTTGAGGCCAGCCTGAGCTGCATAGTGAATTCAAACTAAGTCTAAACTACAGAACAAGACTCTGTCTTTAAAAAAAAAAAAAAAGAAAGAAAGAAAAAGAAAAAAAGTGAGACAGAAATAAAGGTTGTTTTGGTTTTGTTTTTAAATTATGGTTTTAGGTTGAATTAGGGTTTGGTAACCTATCTTGAAGTCTGAAGTTATAATGGAATATATTTGAATGATGAATGATACTATGTGGTTTATACATACAATGAATTTTCCAATGCATATGTGATCTCCATTATTCAGATTGAAAAGATATGCTTTTCAATATTCATTTTTAGATTTGAGGGGAGGCATGACCTTGAAGGATTCTTTGATTTGGTTCAGATGCTTAAATTCTGGTATAAATTAGTACTGTAGGTACAAAACATTTCAGAGTACATTCTCAGAAAATGCAACATTCGAGGAAGGCAAAGGCACAAAGAACAAGAAAAAGGAATGCACATGTATTTGAAGTGGAGACTGGAGAAGGACATCTAGTTGAAGTGGAAGATTGACTAGTGTTTAGAGAGGTTGTGCTAGAAAATGTAGGGCTAACTAAAATAATAATTCTTGATTTTTAAATTTAATTTAATTTTTTATCTTTTTGAGACAAGGTCTCACAATATAGTTCAGGCTGGCTTTGACCTCACTTTGTAGCCCAGGCTGGTGTTGACCTCTTGGTTATCCTCCTGCCTCAGCCTCCTGAGTGCTGGGATTACAGGTATTCACCACCACACCCAGCTAATCCTTGATTTTTTTAATTGACATTTCTTCTAATTTTCCTCTGATTTACACATGTGAGAATATTTGTTAATTTTATGTATCAGAAAGGAATTAGAGATATCTGTTATTAACTCTTCTATAAAATACTATATATATATATATATATATATATATATATATATATATATATAAACATAATACATTTACCTCCCCAAAACCTTTTTTGGGGGGAAGGGGTAGTATTGTGTGTACTCTATATTATGCTTTTGCTGTGAAATCATCATGTTTCTGTACTTATTTTTTTGAGGATTTTAGAGTTTTTAATGCCCTCTGATCATGTTGAAAGCCAGTTTATTAGCTAGAAATGTAGCTCAGTGATAGAGAACATGTATTAGCATTGGTGAGGCCCTGGCTTCAATCCTCAAGATCACCAATTTTTTTTTTTTTAATCTTTTCATGTCACAGATGATTTTGACCCTGACTTTTAGCTTCCTATCTTTACTTTAAATACTGACATTATTTCTGAACTTCCTTGTGCTTGGTGCTGTGGTTTAGATATGGAACATCCCCCAGTGTCTCACATGTTCAGAAATAGGGCTTTTGGAAGATGATTGGATCAGGAGTCCTCCATGAGTGAGAGGCAGTTGGGGAATACGGTGTGGTTAGAAGTGGTGGGTCAGTGTGTGAACTTGACCTGGAAAGATATTTCTTCCTCTCTGCTTCCACTGCACAGAAGCAGCTTTCATTTGCAGTAGGTCCTTTCACCTTGACCTTCCTGCTTGGAGCTAAGTAACCATTGCTAAAATCATGAGCCAAAATAAACTTCTCTTCCTTTAAATTTTGGGTATTTTGTATTTTTTTCCCAGTGAATGGAAAGTGACTTAAGACAGTGAGGATAATCTACCAGAAATTCTAGCCTTGTTGTTCATTTAATTCTCAGCAATAACCTTCATGTTTCTTCACCTTAAAAAAAAAAAAGAAAAAGCTATTGACAATAATTATTAAGGCATAATTTACACAGTACATTTTTATGAGTTCTGAGAGTTGGGAATTTAATTCCTTGAAAACCAAACCATAGAGGAGTTCCATCATCTCTGAAAGTCATCTTGTGTGTGGTGATGAGCATCTCCTTTCTCACATCCAGCCACTGGCACCTATGAATGACTTCCTGTCATGATAGTTTTGGTTTTTCTACTGTTGTCAAATGAAATAATACTGGATGCACTTTTTAAAAGGGTATTATTTTTATTAATACTTGTTCTTTATTAGTACTTGTTTGCATTACATGATGTTTATATTCCTCTTAGGAAGTGAGTACATGTACTTAACATAATTTGAGTCCTGCTTTCTTGACGTGTATTTGAGTTACATCCATGTTATTGCATATATTGGTAATTTTTTTCCTTTTTATTGTTGAGTAGTGGTCCATTACACTTTAATTTGTTTAGTCACTCATCGTTTGAAGGACATTAAATTATTTCAAGTTAGGAGTAATCATGAATAAAACTATATGAACACTTGTATATAGGTTCTTATGTAAACATGGTTTTTATTTCACTTTGGTGTATACTTTTTGCATTCTGCATTACAACCAACTTATGAGAATTCCAATTGTTCCTCATTTTATTTTATTTTTTTATTATTTTTACTGTATTAATTTCAACAAGAAAGACATAGCAATGAGACAGTGTCAGAACATGTCAGTAAGACAGCCAGCATAATCAATACAATGCATATTGTTGTCTGCATAGTAGTTGTTCAAAGTACAAGATGCAGATATATTTTCTAAAGACTATTGGAACAAACATTTCTTCTAATTGAACTAAGAGAAAATAGTTGTATAGTCCAATATTCCATAATAGTAGTATTTCATTTTAAACAGTAAATACTATTAGCAGTTTGTTTTAAGCCATTCTGATAAGTGGGTAGTATTTTATTAGGGTTTTAATTTGCATATCAAGATGAATGATGTATGTGATTATTTGCTATCCATATGTCTTTAACTGATGGCATGTCTTTCCAAATCTTTGCCAGCACCTTTTCCCTCCTTTAAAATTTGAGCTGGTGCTTAAAGTTGAGTTATAAGACTTCTTTGTATAATCTAAGTCTAGATTTACTTAACAGATGACTTGCAGAAAGTTTATATGTGCTGTAAATATGTATTGTAACTGGCTTTTGCCTTAAACAATTTTTTCTTTTACCTTCATCTTCACTGTTTTTCATAAGTCTTCACTTCTTTCTTTAGATCCAAATATCTGTGTGGTGATGTAGTTCTTGTTCCTGAAGAATTTCCTTGAAGATTTTGTGTAGTACATATTGGTTGATAGTAAATTTTCTCAGTTTCTGTTGTCCTGAAATATATTTTGCTTTGATTTTTGAAAAATACTTAGGCAGGTGAGCTGGCAAGATAGTTCAGCAGTCTAAAGCACCTGCTTAGGCAAGCTTAGGCAGGCGCAAGGGACTTTGGTTTTATCCCCACATGCCATGCCAGCCCTACCCTCAGGGCAGGCTGAGCTGACAGAAGTAATATTGATAATAATAATAATAATAATAATAATAATAATAATATTTTTACAAGGCATGAAATTATGAGTTGAATTTGTTTCTTTTGGCATGCAGTTAAAGATTCCATTCCATCATCTTCTGCTTTACAAAATTTGGGACATGAAGTGTGCTATAATTGTTTGTGTCTATATATATATATATATAAGTTGTGTGTTTTCCTGAGTATTTTCAAGATTTTTTTGTTTATTGTTTTCTGGAAGTCTTGCATTTGCTTTCTTAATCTTTCGTTTGGAACACTCTCATCTACTGTCTTTTCAGTATTCCATTCCTTTTTCTTTTTCCTTTTGGGGTTCCAATTTTGTATATGGTAGGCTATTAGATTTTTGTCTTCTGGTTCTTGCATATTTTTTTTTTTTTTTTTTTTTTTTTTTTTTTTTTT
>PVJA010003499.1:0-94759 GCA_004027025.1 Myocastor coypus | reverse complement strand
CTGAGCTCACTTTTGTAGCCCAGGCTGGTCTCGAACTCACACCAATCCTCCTGCCTCAGCCTCCCGAGTGCTGGGATTACAGGCGTGAGCCACCACGTCCGGCTAACAACAGAAATATTTTAAACAGTAAATGAAAACCGTATCTTTTGGTAAGACATGGGACACATAAACAGTATACTTCACAAAGAATAGAGGGAGGAAAAATGAGTTTAAATTAAAAAATAGATTATTTCAATAATAAAGGGATTATAGTTGTAAGTGAAGGTAATGCAATGGGCTTGAAATGAGGGATTCATCATCTAGAATATCTTAAATCCAAGGTATTTAAAAATATATAACCACATAGAAATAGAAAAACTAAAAATAAAATAACAAATAAGTAAATAATAAAAAAGAAATAGCAAATAGCTTAGTCAATAGGTACTGTTTATATAAAAAGTTTATAGCTAAGTATGTTCTGTATATAACGCCATTTTATAAGCACAACCAAACACAGCATAAGTGATGTTTTTGATCTGATAATGTAATTAAGGAATGAATCATTTGGTTAAAAATCAATTGCACTGGCTACCCACAACCTGGTGAGCTTAAAATCCAATTGTTTCTTTCATTTTTGTTCCTCTCTTAGAATGAGTTTAAAATGTCAGATTTTTGTCTTGGGAGCAGTAGGGGTTCCATGTGCAGTATCAGTGACATGCAACAACTTCACAAGAGATGCTAAATGCATTAATGGACTCAGCAGAAAGCTGTGAGCATTTTTGTGTGCTTCTAATGTAATACCTTTCATTTTCTTTTTTTCAAAACTGAAATAAATGGCATAAAACTGAGTCATTGTCATTGGTTATATAATGGAATAACAGTCAGAAAAATGAACTAAATAGATTGCACTCTCAAGCCATTTTAAAACTAATATAAAGACTAAGGATTAGCCATGCTCTTTAAAGGTCCTATGTAATTTTCTTCAACTCAACGCTGTTGACATTTGAGCCAGAGAATTGTGTTTTAAGGGACTGTCCAGTGTGTTGTGGGATGTTTAGCTGCACCACTGGATCTACACACTGGATGTAACAACTACCCTCAATGTTATCAGCAAAACTCTTCTTCTAGATATTGTCAAATGTCTTTCGGAAGGCAAAAACATCTGTCTTCCCATTGACAACCACTGCTTCATATTAATGCATAAGACCCAGATCATTATGAGTTGCTATTGGCTGCAAAGACAAATTTGCAATTTAATTCATCACAGTTGCTGAAAGTTAAACCAATAAACCACATAGGCTAGGAACTAGGATCACAGGATTTATTTTTTTATTATATATATATAAAGAGCTTCTGTTCTTTTGGGTCACAAGGTTGCCTTTCTGAGTCATAATCGTACTGCGTTTAGTACCTGGCTTCCAAAAGTCCCGAAGAGTCCTGAACAATTGCCCCAGTTCCTGTATCTGGAGGTTACCTACAATGACTAACCATGTGCATCATAAAAATAGAGGGGTCAATGAATGTATTCCTTTTAGTACTGCTTTACCCTATGGGAGGATGGCAAATTGCTTATCCTGAGTTCTCAAGGAAGAGGCTATGGTTGTGCTATGCTCAAGCAATCTTCAATTTCTTATGACCATCATTTTCTTCTATATAAAACAGTTTGTAGAGATTTTTGTGACCTTCCTTGTCTCAAAAGATTTCAGCCTGTCTCTGAAGGTTATTTTATGAAAGCTGTTGGACACTGGTAAGATACAAACACAAAAAACTAGAATTTGTCAAAATAGGGAAAGTTCCTGCCTTTGAATAATGGCAGGTCAGTGCAGGCTCCCATTATAAACGCCATCCAAGTTCGTCTGTCAGAGAAGATTTGCATCCTTACAGGAGACAAGAGTGTTCAGAGTGGACAGTTCTTACTTAACATTTCACTAGCAACTGTCATGATGGACTGCCCTCTTTTTTATCATTTTATTCTCTTGAGTTCTGTGATTAACACTTTCCTAGGGTTTTTTTGTTTTATTTCTTTATCTTTTTTTTTTCCTACAGCATGAGTCAGAAGTCTTTTTGTAATCTTTTATTGGAGCCTTTCCTTTACAAAGTAATCAATATTTCAGAGTTTATAGAGTCCTGTCCTCTACCTTCATCTCATAAATTCTTCTCCTGTAGGAGCTCATCAGTCCCATGATTTCAGACATAATCTGTACATCCAGGATATGTGGACTACTGCGCTGAGTCACTTGGCAGTGGACATAGTTCCTATTTGACATCTTCGTCTGGAAAGTGAAATAGATGCCTCAGGCTCACCACGGCCCAAGTGCAACCTTGGCTTCTCCACAGTCCACTCATATCCCCAGTCCTCCTCCCTCAAGTCAACAAGTCATACTTCCTTTGATTCACATTCACATTCAGTACTCCAATTATGGGTCAAATCCAGCCACTGCTCACACTGTCCACTACTACTCCTTACTGCACCACCCCCAACTGGTGGTCCTCCCCAGGTAGAATGCAATGATGTCCTTAACATTACTTGTCCACAAAACAATGTTCCTAAAGTTTTAATTTCTCAATTCTTCCTATTACTGGGGTGCATTCCAATCCTTACTAAAATGTTACTCCCAATCTTGATCCTCATTTCCCACCCCCTCTTTCATTATATGCCTATCACACTGATCTTTCCTCTATCACAAATCCTTGTCCCAACCTCAGTGGTCTTTCTTCAAAAGACATTTGTCACCTGCTAGAGCTTCCCTTACCTCATGTTACTGCAGTTCACCATGAACCTCTTCAATCTTCACAGGGTGCATTCCTGAAACTATCGTTTACAAGTCTCTGGACTGTTCTCATTACTAGCACGTTGCCCTCTGTGGAAAATGACTACATTTTCCATGTCTGTACCCAGACACTGGAACATTGGCTGACACATATAGAAACCCAAAAAGTATTTCTTACTTATCTAGCTATAATCTGAACAATAGGAGAAACCTAACATTGGTCATGCTGTCTAACAATCCCTCAGTGAGAACTATAACATGCCTATCTAACTACCACAGTGTTTGTGTCTCTTCTGAGAACTGTACACAATGCTGAATATCCCTTCAGGCACTTTCATGTAAGAATCAATCAAGTAAAGTCTTTTTTAAAAAGAGTTTCAAGTTTTTGAATGTTATACAACTCTGAGTCCATATTTTTGTTTACCTCTAAGACTTAATCATCCTAGTATTCTTGAGCAATTTAGTCAAAGACAAGATGAACCATTCTGAATAGATTGATCTAGAAATATACTTAAAGAAACATGTGTACAGATGATTTGAGAGCAATGAGATCCATATGAATAATCCACTCTTGGGCAATGATGAGTAATGATTTAAAGAGGCCAAAAAGTCTGGACGTGGTGGCATACACCTGTAATTCTGGAAACTGAGGCAAGAGGAGCACTGTGAGTTTGAAGCAAGCCTAGGTTATGTAGCAAGTTTGAACCAGGCAAACTACATAGTGAGATTGTGTCTCAAATAACAATGGCAGCAAAGATCCAACACCTTTGGCCATTAAAAAAATATAAAATTGCCCTTCAGAATATCCTTTAGATTAGTGCAACTTTCTGGAGTGCATTTTTAACTTTTAACCACTCCTGCTTTCTCTACAATTACTGCGTTAGTTATTTTTTTCATCACTTAGAAAAAACACCAAAACACAGAAGTGAAGAAACATTTATTTAGCTCACAGTTTGTAGAGATTTCAGCTCATGGTCAACAGGCTCCCAGGCTAGATGACATGGCAGAGGGGCAATGCAGGGGATAAACAGTTTTTTTGAGGACAGAAGGTAGCACAACAAGGGAGACGACATTGGGAGCCTTTATCTGCCCTTTTTATATTCTATAGAAGCTACCAGTATTAGGGCAGTATCAAACCAATCAGAGGACTGATTTAGTAATCATCCACCCTTAATCCTTGCACCCTTCATCCTAGCAATGCCCTATGAATTAACCACACACTCCATATCCAGCCACTCTGAAAAGGTCCTACTCATCCCTTCTTGGCTTTTTGGATAAGATCAGGTGTGAAAAAGCCCTACTTAGGACCACATGAGACTTTGGAAGAAAGTCTCAAAATCTATAGTAGTTACTTCACTGTTAGCAACACTACCAGCACTGTCCTTAGTGAAAGAAATCTTTGTTGGGAAATTAAAGAAAGCATGCAGTACAATTACTGATATTGACCTAGAATAGAAAACAGAATGGTGGCTGAATTATAACTAATTAGAGAGTAGCCATCAGAGCTAGGGAGTTAGCTACAGAAGTTCTTCAAGAAAAGAATGTGAACTAGAGGGGAAAATCACAGACTCTACCTTCACATTTCCACAGCTTGGCAATTAAATGAGATTCACACCAATGAGATCAAGGGTGTCCCTGGGCTGACACAATAAAAGAAGGTTATATATGCCCTTGTGACATGCTGACAGAATTAGTCATCTCAGTACTAAGGACAGGGTTTTTTTTTTATTAATTCCTTATAAAGGATAGCTTTTAATTGTAGGAAAAATAACTTCCCCCAAATATAAAAGTGATTGTGCTTAAGTGCTTCTTTTTGCACCCACGTGCTTATATTTCGCTGGCAAATAATTATGTTGGCATATCTGCAAGATACAGTCTGTCACCTCATCTCTATCTTTGACAAACATTAAACAAGAAGACCTATATCTTTAAAGATCTAACTTTTTGGAACTATTGTGTCTTACACAGGAACTTTATTTCCACCATGCAAAAGATTCAGCACTTGGTGATTTAATAAAGAGTTCTCCTCTGTTTTTCAGTGTTTGCTGAAAGATCATTATTGGACCTAGGTGACATAGCAAGATATTTAAGTTCAAATCCTAGGAGCCACACAAATTGAAGAGCTATCAGAACTAAAAATAAAGCACTTCTAAAACATTAGGTGAGTCAATAAGAAAGTAAGTTAATATCTTAACAACTTCACGGATCATTTTAAAGAATAAAACCATGATAAATATCAGCATAGTGGTAGTTGATGTAGTTCATCAAAAACCGTGAAGGACAGAGTGGACACGTTGTATTTTCAGCTAGTGAGACTTTTTTTAAAAATATCCTGTTCTACACTATTTAAGTAGAACTTTTAACAGTGCAGCCCCTAGATTTTAAAGTAGACACTCAAACTACCCTAACCACCAAACACATTTTGCTTATTGCTAGTTTCTGTAGGTGCCCACAGATACAATAGTGCACATAAAGAAATCCTTCTGCCATCACTATTCAAGGGCAACAGACATCCCTCTATTAAAATTAAAAAGATTTGTGTCATACAGTTCTTGAGCTATCTGCCTACAGCACATGTATATTTGAAAATTATATTGACTAGTCATTTAGAAAGTAATTATTCTTGGTGGGGAAGATATAGCCATCAAATTAAGCCCAGCTACTTTTTTTCATAGTCATGCTCTTTTCCTCATTTTTGTTCTAACCTAAGATGCTCACCATGTTTTAGTATCCAAAGCAAAAGCAATCAGTTCAACCCAAGCACTAGCAAAGATAACCTGTTGTCGGAAAATTCCTGCACAGTGCAATTCATTGTGCTTTTTGTCCCCATGCCCAAAATTTGAGCCTAAATGTTAATTATGCCTAAGAAAACTAATCAATACCAGTGTAATGCTCCCATAATTTAATAGAATGGCTAAAGTCCAGATGTCTAATGGTTAAAGATAAATCATATGGGCCTGTGAATCACAGTTTTTATCAGAGACTCAGTGGGATCATAATGTATTCTTTCAATCTGTACCAAAGATAGTAGCAGGAAACTCTTTTATAGATTTCTTGGTAATCTGAGTTGATGTTATACCTGTTACAGGACTGTTCCAATAAAATAGAAACACAGCAGGATAAAAAAAAGATACAAATGGTGATTTTATAACAGTCAATAAAACCATGACTCTATAGTAATGGAAAATTTGTTCATGAATTGTGAAGTATCAGTGGCTCAGTTGGTATAGTAATAAAATAATTTGAGTTCGGCCATTGGAACTTTTTTTAGCATGCTGGAATGCACCTTTAATTTACTAGTTTAGCCTTTCCTTTGAGGAGAGGAATCACCAAAGGCAATGAAACTTATTAATAAAATAATGTATCTTCGTCAAATAAAGACACCTAATCAAAACAAGCTACTGAATGGCTTTTTAAACTACTTTATAGGCCATTACTTGTATTCATGAAGGAAAATTTCAGCCCATTATGTGAAATATAAATTTATATTTAGTCTCTTCTTTCGTGTAATGGAGATAAAACATCTCATGTATATAATCGTTAACCTCATGTCTCCCAAAGAAAGAAATACAGCTTCTTCTTTGTTTTAAGCCCATGTTGACCCTTAGGAAGCAAAATGCAGAAGAAAATTATGTGATAATTTAAATGTACATAAGATAAAAAGCAGCAGACTCACTTGGAAGGAGAAGGCAAGAATGCCACATTTTACTTGATCCAGCAAACTTTATTCTATCCAGAAGATTTTTCCCCAGTCCTTTCAAAGGGGAGTAGCACCATGCTCCAGGTTTCTGTTAGTGTCTTTATGGATATTAATTTTCTGGAAAAACTTTCTTCACCCTCGCTTTACCCTAGTATTCCTAAATTGTTATATATAATTAAGATGATGGCATAATCTTATTTCCTAGTGCTATTATAATGTCAAATACATGAACTATAATTTTTCTACTCCAGTGACAAGATACATTCATTTAAATTATATAACTTCAGAGTTGGTGTTAAAAACAAGGGGAGCAGATAATTATTATCTGTAAAATATGAAAAGTAAAATCTTGAAAGAAGAGACTGCCTATAAGTGTTGCCTTGCCTAACCATGCTAATGGTCCTCAAGGATCAAAGATTATAAACCAACACATCTGAGAACCTCGTTTGAAAGTGGGCAGTATCTTATTAACAGGAAACTAAAGAATATTGGTAAATTTGAACCAAAGACATATCTCTTCTGTCTATCGCTTTGCCGTTTTGATGACTTCCCTATACAAGTCTGAGACTTCTTATTAGTGGGACCCCCAGCTTTAGCTTTACCACTGGCAGAGCAATGTGGCAGCATTATCACTTTTATGCAATGGAAATTCTGTAAGTTCCTGCCAGCATAAGGCATGAAGATGTCACCAAAACAGCATTGCACTGTGTACTGCTGGTCCATACCTTCTGCTTATCTTATCTTCGTTCCCACTGGCACTTTTCTGTTTCCCCTGGCTGGTCACGGAATGTGGTTTACCACTCAAGACCCAGCTCTCTCAAGGGACTAGAAGCAGCATCAAAGTGTTACACTCCAGCCAATAGTGTCTTCAGGACCCTCAACAGTCAAGTAGGGGCAGCTACACTTCACTGTGTTTGCACAGCTAACGCACTGTTAAATGCATAAACACAAGTGGAGTAAACAGCATATGGCTACAGACATACACAAGCACTCAATAGTTCTGTGCTAAGGGGACTGTCTGGGTTAATTTTCCCTCCTCAATTATTTGACAGGAAAAAAAAAAAAAAAAAAAAAAAAGCTGCACGGAGGCTTACCATACCTCTGCTGCAAGTGTGGCTTTGAGTTACAGTAAAATATTATCCAACCACCAACTGAAGACAGGCTACCTAACACCTCATCATGGGCAGCAGATACTGCTGCATCCTCCCCACATCTAGGCAAAGAGTAAAACCAGCAGGTTGTCCCAGTCTGGTAATGAACCTGATTGCTCTTGCTACCAGTTGCCCATATTTCTAAGGCCCAAATATTTTAAGAAGCAAATCTAAATGATTATTTAAGTATTCCTTTTAATTCTGAGGAAGTCCAACTAACTCCTTTCTTAAATAATTAATCACTTGAGGTTTTATATTAGTTTTTATGCTTTATGAGGGTGCTTGTCAAGTTTTCTATTCCATTCGGTGAGAGCATAATAGCTCTAAGGCCAAGCTTTCAGGGACCTTTCTTGATCTGTTCAGTGATTACCAGGTATGTGCCTTTAAATGTGGGCCTCATATATTCTATGAAATAGGAAAAAGAGTCACAACTAATCCAGAGATACAGGTTGATCATAAGGTCCAGGTCACATATTTAATGCTGAGTTGGACCACGCCCTATGATAAATGTCCTGAAGCCACTATCATGAGGTTTGACAGAGATAAACAATTATCATAACATCCAGCTCTTGACAAGTAGGCAACAAATGCAAACTATTGATTCCAACCTGCACATATCCTATTTTGAAAAGATCAAAGGCATACATGTTCTTGTTGGTCATAGATTATAGCCATTTTATGAATCACTTCATATCACTGAACCTCATCATTTCTTGGTGAATCATTAGTCCCAAGTGAATATAATTTAACTCAATTAAATGGATCCAATTTGACTCCTTTTTATTAAAGAAGAGAAAACAATATCACAGTGGGAACTGTGTTGTAGCTAGAAGCTCTGAAGCTCTATATTTGGCTTGACCACTAAGCATGACATATGGTCACTCACAAATTTATCAATAAAAGTAGTAATCCTACTCTTCTCACAGATTTTTTAACAAAATTTAAATTATGCTTATATTTATTATGAAATATTAAATAAGTATAAAAGGTGATTATCAACTTCAAATAGCATGTTCTTTTCCTATCACTAATTTTCTTCCTTCCATCTTGTTTTGGAAAGGATTAGATCTACAAAATGCAGTAAATGTTGACTCTATATTCTTGGCTTAAAAAATAGAAAAATGTCAAGATATGAAAAGCTGATGAGTATCCCTGAAGTTCAGCTACACCCTTGTTAATCATGAATCACTGATTGGGCCCAATTAATCTTGGTGAGCAATGGGTGCATGTAACTTCACTGAACTCTCACCTCAGATCAGGCTCAAAATCTATTACTGCCCTCCATTCTTCAGTGAAATTCAGCATATAATGCATAATAAAGCAAGCAGAAATAAAAATCTTAGGAAAGTCATTTGGGGGTAAAAAAAAAAAAAAAATGAATGCAAATCCTAAACTATGATTTAAAACCTCACTGAATGTAAAACAAAATGTTCTGCCTGGTAACACAGATTAATAAAATAATTAAGCCATGTTAGACAGGTAATATTCTAGTCAACTTAACATGGATAGAGTACTCTCACACAGCTTGCAACTTTTGCTCAGAGACTATAAACATCTGCATTTCATGAGATTTTAAAAACATTTTAAATGCAAAAGCTTAATGACACAAACAGCTGTATTTAATGAAAAGTTATTCCCGTGTCACTTGGGAACCAAAACCAAATGCTGGATTTTGGCAGAGATTTGAAAGTAGACTGAGGCCAATCTTTAGAAGTAGCCAAATAAGCCTAGCTTGAAATATTAATCAATTGTTTACCTATACTTAATACATCTTAGCCCCATTAATCTACACTGGAATATTGCTTGGAACTTAATCTCAACCTATACCCAATCATCAAATATTTAGTGACTGGTTAGGAAAAATAATTGGTAAAACTCAATGCTACTACTTGTTCTCTTTGATTAATGTTTACCAATTGAAAATTTTGTAATAAAATAGTGCACCAGGGCTGGAGCTCCATGGGCGTTTTCTGTCCTTATCAGTGTAGGAGCTCCCTCTTACCTCCTCCCATCATCTCTTGAAAAGGGAGTGTCATGGATATTTTCTTGAATTAACATTCTAACTTCTGTAGAGGACTGACACTTTCTCTGGGCCACAGAAGCACCACCTTTCCAAAAACTCTTTCTAGATAAACAAAGAGGATATCCCCTTCCCTGTTTATATTTATCTTCTCCTCAGAATCCATAGTCACAATCAGCTATCATGAAGTTGAGGTCTAAGGAGCAGTACTTCTCTCTCTTGGCATCTTCTCTTTGTGTTACTTCAGTCAGAGGTTTTTATTCCTAGGGAAATACACTACCTTGCATGCTCCTTGGGCTTGGGTATCAAAGACTAAACTAATGAGCACAGACTGAAGATCATTAATCTCACATAGTCATTGAAATAGCAAGTTTCTCAATTGTGCATATTAAAAAATATTTGAAAGAATTTGGGAGTCAGTAGGAAATATTTTTAGGACCATAAAAGTTAGCATAGTTTTAAAGAACATTGCTCTCTAAAATAAATTCAGTAGACACAATGTCCTTACACCCTGAACTGTGGTTGGAATTGTAGTTTCCTCAGAGTTGTTGTCATTAATGGTTGATGTTTTAATGAGAAGCTATGTACTATGAGCATATTAAGTTGAACATAGCTCTTTTTAAAAATCAATTATTTCTTGACTTTGGTAAGTTAAATAGATATTTTGGAATAAATTGTTTTCTAAGCAATGTCCCCAGCATCCTAAAAGGGAAATTTTCCCTGACTATTGAAACAGATCCATTAAGAGAGATATGATCTAATATAAATGGGCAAAAAAGTCTTCACATTTTGAAATGCATTTTCTGCTCTAAGTTGATTTGAGCAACATTTGAGCTGTTGAAAATTCTTCCAGAAATTTCAAACTGTTCAGTAATTAGCATTTACCTCAAAATGTGTGTCAGGGTTTTGAGTCTCATCCAAGACTTTTAAGGGGAACAAAGAAACCAGTAATATGAATGAGACAAATTTCCATTTTACATTAAAAAGCAAGTTCTGTCCTTTTTATTTGTTCATTTCTTTTCTTTAAGAGAAAATATTTTTTTTGTTTATAACATATTCTGAGTGACACTTTAGATCTTCTTTCAAGACCATAATATATAGTATATCAACTATTGTTATTCTCTAATTATTTTGTTAGGAAATTTTGTTTTTTCCTAGAAGAAAAGTTTTTTTGTGTTTTATTTTTATCTACTCACATGACGTTAAATAAGAAAAAAATTAAAACACTTACAGGACTCCTGTTTTGAAAGCATTAAACAATCCTATTTGTATGGAAAACAAAGTTGGTGATACTGGAGAGGTCAAAGGAATAAAGTTTAAATTCCTGAAAATACAGTTATGCCTTTCTGTGAGGAAGCAAAAGAGAATTCTTGAGGAGGTGAAAATTTAAAGCAGCATTCTATTTTCCAGGAGCAGCCAGTGACTTAGGAGGTGATTCATAAACTTTATTCAAAATCACATCTCACTGGGAATGGTCCTCATCTCATGACCAGGTCAGAGTCAGTCTTAAGCCACTCTCTTCATCACGGAGACACAACTGTGGACAGCCATAGTCTTAAGGTGGAGATGTATATTTTGACTCATGTAGGCATCCATAGTTAGCTGGCCCTAAGATAGGACAGCATGGAAGAAGAAAGTGGCAGAGGAAAAGCTGCTCGCATGATGGCCATCTGGAAGAAGAGAGTTAAAAAGAAGCCAGGCCTCAGTCTTGCATGCCGCCCAGACCCCACCCCTGCCCCCAAGGTGCACTTAACTGGCAACCTAGACCAGGCATGGTGGCACAAACCTATAATCCCTGCTGAGACCCTGTACCAAATACACAAATGAAGAAAGAGAAGAAAAAAGAAGCCAGGAAAGAGAAACCCAGAAGAGAGAGAGCTCCTTCCTTGCCGCACCTACAAGGACTCACTTCTTCACAAGAAAATTCACCTTCTAACTCCAAGCAAACTCTCCATTGTCCCAACCCAATCACCTCCCAAAGACCCCACACAGGAGCACATGAGTCTTTCAGAGAAATTTTAGGTCTAAGCCATAGCAATGTTCTTGATAATTGTGTAAGGATGGAAGGAGAATGGGATTGATTCAAAAATGCAACTAAGGGGCTGAGGGATATAGCTCAGTAGAATAAATGCTTGCCTGGAAAGTGTGAGGACCTGAGTTCAATCCCTGGTTCAAAAAAAAAAAATGCAACCAAGATTATTTGGTCTTAAAAGGCCCAGGATGCTTATACATCAATTTAATGCAATTAAAAATTAATATGTTAACACTGTCCATAAATGAATGTTTTACTTCTTCCTATTTGTGTCCCAAGCCCAGAAGACTAAAGCAAAAAGAGAAATTGAGAAACCATCTCTGGACTTGGCAGCCACAAAACTTCCATTTCTTCTATTTAGTTTTGCTTTGCTTTGCAGCTTGTTTTGCTTTGATCAGCTTTGCTTTGCTATGCTTTGCTTTGTTTGAAACAAGGTCTTCTTACATAGCTCAACCTGTCCTTGAACTTATTATGTGCTCAGGCTGGACTCAAACCCATTCGAATGCTCCTGCCTCAGCCTCCATAGTTCTGGGATTACAGACATCCACAACCACTCCCAACCATTCCTATTGCCTCAAGTATCAAGCAAAAGCAAAAATAAAATCTTCTAGAGAGTTACTATAACACATTTTCTTCTAAGGATCTTCCTTACTAGGATGTACAAATTTAAACTACCCATTCTCCCTCTCAGCTTCTGTTTCCTCAATAATAAGATGAAGAAGGCCTCATGAATTGTCTAACTCCTTTAGCTTTAAACAATAACTTAATTATGCATGCAATGTGTGCCAGTCATACCCTTCAACATGGCATTCAAACTGAAAAGGTACTGATTGTTCTTTCTTTCATATCTTTATCTTTTGTCAATGTCTCTACCCCTAAGTTTGTTTAGAACTGCTTGAAATGGTTTTATGTAATTGACTTACTAATTATATCTTTTGGGGTATTGATAAGTTATGGCAAATTTGATAGAAATTCTTCAGAAACCTCTGAAAAGAGTATGGTATTTAATTTAGTCCTAAAATTTAAAATACCCCAGGGCATCTGAGTACACACCTAGCACCCCTGCACTCTGTGAAGCTGAGGTGGAATTGTAAGTCATAGCTCAGCCTGGGCAACTCAGCAACTTAGCAAGATCCTGTCTCAAAATAAAGATAAATGAAGGGCTGGAGATGTAACTCAGTACAAAGACTGTGGGTTTATTCACCAGTTAGGTAGATAGATAGATGGATAGACAGATAGATGGATGGATGGATGGATAGATAGATAGATAGATAGATAGATAGATAGATAGATAGAGATAGACACACAGATAGCACTAAATGGATTAAAAAATAAAATCTTTAAATGTGGTAACTCAAAAAAAAAATATGGTAGCTCAACCTTAAAAACTTTATCTTGATTAGTCTAACCACTTTTCAATCCGTGTTTTATGCAGATTTAAAAATGTCCTTGATGTCAGCACTAGCTTTTGTAAATTATTCTTCAGTTTACATTTGCTGTTACCCAAACTCCAATTCTTAGCTCTATTATTGACTGTAATTTCCCTAAGGATAGCTTTCTTTCTGTATTACTGACAAATCAATTTTTGCATTTCTGGATATGAATTGAGAAGTGGCTCTAATTAGCTGAAACTAATAAAAATAATAACAATAACTATGTTCATGAATGCTTACATTTATGGAGGATATTTCTTCAGTCAGAGGAGAATAGAGTGCTTCTCCAGCTTGACAGGGCAATAAACTGAATCCGAGCGATGGATTCCATCACCCTGGGTGAAATGTAGTTGCTATTAAATAGCCCATGGCAGTACAGGATTGTGAAGAGTGAAGAACGAGAGAGATTTATTTATTGTCTTATATAATATATAATATATACCCACTGCTGGTGGTCCTCGCATTGCCAGAGAAAGCCCCAAATTGCCTGTATAAATCTCCACTGCAGTAACGTGTCTTTCCCTTTGAAAGCAGCGTCAAAACTGCACATTGATGTGGAGGCAGCGTGGGCTTTGGGCCAGACAGGCCCACTTCTGAGCCCATTTCTTCCAGGGTGGGCCAGCAGTTCAACCTCTGTGAGCTGCATTGTGCCTCCTTGGTAAATGTGGAATTTGGTAATTCTTCTCCTGGTGAGTTGTGACAGTCACTAGATGAAGTGCACTGCTCAAGATGTATCTTGTACAGTTCAGCACTGCTCTAGATGTTCCCCATGTGACAATTCCTGAGGAAATAGTAAAGAGCAAGGTGGACACGTAAGGCTAAGGATGAGACTGTGCTTTGGGTCATTATGTTTCACTGGAATAGAGGAGTTCTTGTCTATAAGCTTTCTACCTTGCTATTTTTACCCTTTCACATTCCTTTGTCTGGACAGAACAGACTTTTTTTCTAAAACCTGTTATCTGCTCTCACTGGAGTGTCAGGACTGTTGGCTTCCACTGTCCCCTATGTGATATTAAAGGCAGAAGGAAAACTCAGGGAACTCATAGTTTTGTTCCCAGGTTCTCGGCACCTGGCCCTTCTACCCACGTCACTCTCCAGTCTTCCTATGTTTGGTGTATGTTTAGAACATCCAGAATGTTTAGCTGGACTTAGAAAAAATAAAGAGAAGTGTAGTCTCTTGATCTTGGTCATGAATTAAACTCAGATTTTAGTGTTAACATTTTTTCATAAAAGAAAAGCATTTTAGAATATTTTCCTGAATTTTTTCCTGTATGAGTGTCGACATAAAACAAGTTGATCTTTTATATCAAAGAAAAATGTCATACTTACTGTCATGCCTGTGTATCAAATACAGTAACTGTCGATGGTATTGGGGAATTATTGCTACAATAATAAAAACACTAACCATTCCCTTTAGGGAAAACTAAGATCCCTCTATTAATCTGTTTCTAGTTTTTTCTATTTTCCTATGCTACCTACCTTTGCTCATGCAGCCATACACTGCAACTTTACTAAAAATTTTCATGTCTTCTTGTATTTCCTACATTGTTTACAAACTCTGTCTTGTACAGTACTGCTATTTGAACTAACCCCCTAGCTGGCCTTATAAAATCAGCAGTAGCAACAACACTGAGCACCAGCCTTGACTGCTTTATAAAGAAAATGTAGGCCTTCTTAAGCATTCCTTTATCTAAGTCAGAAAGAATTTTATATTTAGTCCAATTCATCTTTACTGAGCACTACAATAAACCAGGCACTGAGCTGCTACTCACATAAAACTGACTAAGTCTCCCCCCAAGAGAGAAAAAGATGGCATACACGAACTACAGGTAGGGATATCAGGACTGGTGTTCAAGCAGGTTGGGAAAAGGAGATCAAGGAAGCCTCTGAGTGCAGGTGACCTCTGAGCTGGATCTGAAACTATGAAGACATTATGTCCAATAAATATATGGATAAGAAAAAAGTACAAGCAAAAGCATAGGGACATGGGTGTGTCCAGAAAAGCCTAGAATTTGGCTGATCAAGTACACGCTACTCTAGAATTCTCAGAGGTACGTTTACAGAGTTGTTGACCAAGGCCTAGAGTTGAACAGAAAACAGCAAGGAGAAAAATCAAAGACTTTTATAAAGCATTCTTCCCGTGTCATTTGAGCCAATGCTTTACTCTTGTTTCTTTTCACCTGTCTCTGTTATATAACAATAATATATGCACATTGTAAAATACGAAGAACAAGATTTACTCCTTTAGGAAAGCAAACCAACAGCGGTTTCCCTGTCTTTCTTTTTTCTCTTTTTCTCTCTAACAATTGTACATTAACTGGTTAAATGATTCTACTGCCTCTAAATGTGGAATATAGCTGAGTTCTGGAGGGTAAGAAAATTGATTGCTATAACAAGGTCTACTGCTAAACCGAACATATGTTGCTCATAATGTCACTTTCTAAATCAATGAAATTATCATTATAGAACATGTCGACAAATTAGACATGTAAAGTGCCTGCTGTATGTGGGAGAAATGTAATTTGGCTCCATAAAAAGAAAATTAAACAATAAAATATCAATGACAGATGTAGTTAGCTAAAGGTTTTGAGGTTTAAATACCAATTTGTAGGGGAAAAATATGAAGACACTGAGGAGACTAGATAAAAATACCAGTCTGCACCAAACAGAAAAATGCAGTGTTTTATCCAGATGTCCTAAGATCTTAGCCGTGCCCTTTATTTAGCAAAGAGATATGCTAAGAAGTTCTTAACTTTTTCTAATCCATACACAATAGCCTAGTGATGATTTAAAAATGCAAACAATAAGATAATTTGTTTCTTTGATTTGAAAGAGTATAGCACACTAGGTCAGAAATAATAAAGCCACACCCTCTTTTGCCATAGCTGTAAAGGTGCTGTTTCCTTTCCTAAATGAGGGGGGAGGGCCAAAAGCCACACATTTTGAGATATTCCTATTTGTGGTTAATTGTTGCTAAAATAGAAACATCATGGAGTCATAGAAATGACAAAGATAAGTAAGAAAAATAGTCATCACCATTATTTATAATAAGCTTATTGTTCTTACAATGAAACCTGGGTATTTCTCTTTGAATTGTGAAATAACTAAAAATTAATCTTCTTTTGTACTCTACATCACTCATTTCAAGTGAGCCTTAGCAATAACTGGTGTAGTAGAACACAAATGTTGATTTATTATATGAATCTACAGCATGGCCTACAGATTAAGGTAGGGAAAATGACAATATATTGCGATTTTTAGAAAGGTGAGGAAATGTTAATACCATTAAGTCTTATTTGAGAAGCTTTTCCCAAACCATCTGCTGGGAGTTCTTTTTGTCCCCATTTTGGGAGCAAAGAATGAGCATTTTCAGCATTCTGTACCTGAGTATTACATACACAAGTAGCTACACACTGAATGCAGAGATGAGAGAATCTGAAGTTTGTCAGGTAAGAGCCATTGATCCTATGAGGTGCAGGGGAACATTCTGCTCTCCCCCAAGCCCAAGTGACTGAGCACAGCTATATGAGAAGGACTTCAACCCAGTGGGTGGCAAGAGGAAGCACAGGGGTCCCTGACAGATGGGACTGTTTCACTGCTAGTGTGAGACAGCGCCGTGTTCTTCCAGTCTCTCAGCATTCACACCAGTGATGTTATCCACCCAAGTCCCAGGCTGATTATAATACAACTAGGAGCTTAATAAAGGCAGGAAAATGACCTATGTTTCCAAATTTCTGAGCTTATCACAAATAATACAATAGGTAAAGAGAGTGGCTGCTAATATTTCCCAAGAAGCAATGCTTTGCCTATTAAAATGTCATACAATTATTGCAGTTGTCTTAACATCTTTCCCTAGGAATGTCCTTTTTTCCAAAGGGACAAATGTGACTGAACACTAAATATGGAAATATATGTATATCTGATACTTTCCCACAGTGGAAAAAAAAATCCTTCCAACGTGGATTTATATGCTATGATGGTCAAGATGACTCTGCAAAAAGCTATAATGCATGTGCACACATACATACCTAAATGCTTGTGTCCCATGTCCACTTAGCTTATATGAAAAATACAACTTGATACAGACAACTGGATCACCAGTCATGCAGGTAGAGTATTACTGTCTGGAATTTTTAGGTCTAATGCCATTGCACTGATGGTTCTATTATATTGCATACAACATAGTTAACAGAAGGAAATGGCATAATTATATAAAATGGGAAGAAGAATCTAAATCAAATGACATTCCCTTTAGAAAGTTATGCATAGAAAACTTCTCCAGCATCTGTTATGGAAATATGGGAGCTGGTATTTTTAAATGCAGTGTGAAATGTAAAATAAGAGACAAAATGTGGTTCATCCATATTTGAGAATCTTCACTTGTCAAAATAACATTTCCAAACAGAAAATCTTTTAGAAATAGTACACCTCAGATTATTGCCTCCATGGCAGTACTTTCAATAAATGGTGACAAAGAAGCAATATATCAGCTCCTGGTTGGAAAGTTGCGAAACAAAAAGGTACCTTAGAACTGAGTCAAAGGAGCCATATTTAGCAGGCAGACTAAAATTGGAGAGGCCACCTCAAACTTCCTAGGAAGAGAAGGAAGTTTTGGCAGCCATTATTATGAAGACTGCTAAGGTGAGCCTAGAAAAGAAACATAATGAAATGAGGACTGTATCTCCTGGAGGTGACTATTTTATATATTTAAAAATGTAGTACCTGTATATATTCTGCTCACCTAACCAAATGATGGAGACCACACTTTCTAGAGAACAGAGTGCCCAAAGCAAGCCCACTACCCAGAGTCAACTTGTCCACTAGCAGAATCCACCCATAAGCCCTTGAAGAGGGCTTCTGTTTATTAGCCTCTCTAATAGACTTCCTATCCTTGTTTGAACTTTCATATCATGGATCCAATAGTCATATCCATATATTGAGAGATAATTGCACTAACACTAGACTCCAAAAAAAAAATGGCATGCATGTAAATACATGGAAAGTATGCAAAAGGAAAGAAGCAAAGGATGAGAGCTTGAGAAATCCACTTCATCTGAGACCTTGGTTCCATCCAGGGGTGGTTTGGGATTTGGCAAGACTTGAAACTTAAGTTTAATAGATCTTCTTCAATAATCATACAAAATTACAAGAAAAAAATCAAATTAAAAGTGAATATCCATCTAAAATGAGAAATCACAAGGTCTTATAAATTTCATAAAACCTCAAGATATTCCAAAACATAGTATGTGTGTATTTCCATTTGGCTTTTTGTTTTTATTTTGGCAAGGAGAGGGGCAGAGTCTCACTGGGCAGTTCAGCCGAGCCTTGAACTCATAATGTAGCAAGCTGGCCTCACACTTGCAATCCTGCCTCTGCTTCTGGAAGGCTGAGCTAAGCATACATTGCTCACCTGGCTTGTATATGGATATTTACTAACAACTCTTCAACATTGCCCTATAATACCTTTCTCCTATAGTTCTGTTTCATTTTGTATTGCTTTGGGGTTTTTTGTTGTTGCACTATAGTGCTTTACAAACTTAATTCCCTCCATAATTCTGGCCACAAACCAAATGGGACAAGAACCAAATCAAAGTTCCCCATAAGGTCAACAGTACTGAATTTTACTGTGTTCTCATCCAACTCAGTTTGTGACTAGAATCAGAGAAGGAATCAACTTGTGCACCATAGTACAGCAGTAGTTTAATATTTATTTGTTTGTTGGTATGTTTGTTTGTTTTGCATCTTTTTTGGCTGCATTGTTTTTGGTGAACTTTGGACACAACGATCTTGCATTCTTTTCATTTAGAAAATGCAAAAATAATTCAGTCTTACAGAATGATTCACCAGAAACTGTTGATTAATTTTATTGCCGTAAGTTCTTCCACGTTTGCAATTTGTTATTGGTAATTGCACAAGCTGCTTACCATTGATGTTAAAGTTCTGGAAGGTTTCTTTTCTACATGAGCTATAAGATTTGGAAAAATTTTGCAACAGATCTTCTTCACATGTTTTACATTGTTTTCTTTCCATTTTCTATTTACCTCTGATGCAAGATGATATTAGCATCAGTCACCATTCTGATTGGACCACTACCCCTATGTGGTTATGTCATAGTGCTACATGAGTTGACCATGGAAAATGAGAGTGGTGTTAGAAGTCTTTCCTAAACTATGGTGTCCACTAAACACATAGCTGTCAATCATATAAGTATATCTCACTACTAACAACTCCATTTCCCCTAAAAATGTGTCAGGTTATTCCAGTAACCCAAGTTCAGGAAGGCAAAGAGGAAGAAAACATGTCATTGTAATATTTCAACCATATAGATCATCATAGATCCATATTGTGGTCATATACTTTACAAACATATGAACCTCTATGTTAAGCTGGTTAACTATCCTATGCTGTCTCAGACAATCCTGGATTCATCCCTGCAGTCACTACATGCTGAGAAATCTTTCAGTTACAGTCAAATATCTGTAGAACAACATCACCTAAGAGGCCTTATAGTTATGAATGGATCATATAAGTTAAAAGAACTGTGTTGTTTTTGTTGTGTGTTTCATTGGTTCTTCTGGTTAACACAACCTTGTCTATATGGCAAGATCATTGAGTTGAGGTCGGGGAGGTTGAGGGCCAGTGTTTTCAGCTTTCTTAGTCAGCAAAATGTAGAGACCATCAATTTTGTAGGATCCGGATAGTAAGATACTTTAATAACAACAGAAAAAAAGAACAACAGATGAAACTCTTTTATCAGTTTCATATGAATACTGATTAATAATTTGGACCATGAAGATATGGTACACTGCTCTACCAGTGTCAAATGCTCCAGGGACTAAAAGTATCAATATACTTTCCAAATGGCACAACTTAAACCCACTGAGAGAGTTACTAAAGTGGGATGAGCTGGCCCTATCTATGTCATTATAAATTATATATAAGTAATTAAAGATTAATGCTAAATCTCAGTAGGTCCTATGATGGATGGCCATCTGGCTGTTCTCTGAGATGGCTAAAGAACCTTAGTACTTATAAGTCCCAATCAATGACAAGACCTATTAGAGAGAAAAAACCCAAGAAGTTTTAGCATTTTTTTACTTTAATGTTTTTATTGTCTTATCTATCCCCTAAATGTTCAAAAAGTTATCTGATAAGTTTGCTTAATGGCTCATATAGTGTCTCCATAATTCTTTTTAATCCTCATTTTTGAAAAGCTATGAAGATTTAGGAGGCTCTGGTACTTAACATCAGGCTTTTGTCATCCCAAGCATAATAAACGTCTTCCGTGAAAAATTACTAACTCACACTAGAAGATAGATCTAGGATCTCACAAATACCATTATATCAGTTAGCTCCAAAAAGCTCTTTCCTATTCCACCTTATGTTTTGCTTTCCCTTGGTAATGTATTTTCTGCCAAGGATCAAAACTAGCAGAAACCTGGGAGTTTTGACTTTCATCTTGCCATTGCACTGCATGTTGATGCCTCTCCCTTCTCTTTCCATTTCTACCTTTTTTTTGTTTGTTTGTTTTTGACAGGGTTTTGCTATGCAGCTCAAGCTGGCCTTGAGCTCACTTGCTCACTTTTTGTAGCCAAGACTGGTCTCAAACTCTCAACGTTTCTCCTGCCTCAGCCTCGCAAGTGCTGGAACTATAGGTGTGCACCATCACGACCCAGCCCCTTTCTCCCTTCTGAGTTTCCCCACTTGATGGCGAGCTTGATTGACATAAGAAGGCAGAGCTAGTGCTCTGTTTCATTTTCCTTTTACTTCAATGACCTCTGAACTAAGGTAAAAAAGAAACAGTCATAATCTAAGGCATTTTTTACAACACAGAACTCACAGAGTAGATCAGATCTCTCTCTTGCTAACTAGTTTCCAGTGGTTCCTACACCATGCAGAAAAGACCAACTCTGCACAGCCAGTCTCCGCCTGCCGCTCTGTCATCCCACATCAGCCTTGCTCGCTCCAACTGCTTTCTGCTCTCTCGATTCCTGCTGGTGTAACTGTGCTGTGGTGTGGAGACCCTGAAGGTCCCACTGGATGCTCTGCACCAAAAAAACTTGCTGTGCAGATACTCTGATCCAGCAATTTTACTTTTGTTTTTAATCCTAAAGAGCTAATCAGTGATACATGAAAACATACATGTACATACTAGGTTAGGGTATATCGCAAAGTTTTTGTTATAATTAAAATTGAAAACTCTCTAGATGTATGCCAAAAAAAGAAATCACTTAAACAGACCACAATACATTAATATTTCTGAAGCTATTAAGATTAAACCATATCCTTAAATGCACAAGCCATAGTGACTACCTTTCAAAGAATACCGAACAAAAAGCGGAAAAACAGCGAGTCTATAGTAGAGAAATCAGACAAACACTAATGCAGAGATTGATGAGAATATTACTAGTCACGAAGTATGGTAGTAAAATCTATACTTGATAGAGTGTGACAGAAATGGCACTGCACCTCTGTGGCCTACCCAAAAGCTCTACTGCCCCCTATACTGGTCATATTTCTCATCGTGGAGACACAGCACCTGGCACCCACACCTTGAAGAATAAGAGCACTAACTGGCCCACACCATCAGTGGGTTCAGTTCAGTCTGTGATTGGCTGGCTCAAGGCAGAAACACCATGCTGAAAGGACAAGGGGAAGACAGCTGTCCATTGCATGGCAGCCAGAAAGCACAGAGGAGGAAAACGCCAGGGACAAGGACACATCTTTCCAGGCCGTGTGCACAGAGACTCCCTCTTCGGAGGCAGGGTCCCAGGCAGGCTCCACCTCTACTGCTAACTGTAAATCTACTCACTTTTCCAGTGGCTCATACTGGAGCACATCATAGTTTTGGAGACACTTTATATCCAAGCCATAACACCTTTTTCTTTTTCTTTCTAGCTTTATTGAAGTACAAATAAAATACAACATATATTTAAAGAATACAATATAAATTTTACCCATCATTCTAGTCTTACCTTGAGAAAAGCAGTGAACAAATTCAAATGAAAGCATACTATGAAATATCTGTCAAGTCAGATGCAAAATATTAAGAAAAGCAAAGTCTACGAAACTGTGACAACCCTGAAGATGTTAAGGAGACATACCCAATTGATGACATATTGGTATCTGACATGAGACCTTGGCGGGGTAGAAAGGACATTAGGTAAAAATATAAGGGAATTTCAACACAGCAAAGGACTTTATGATTAATGTATCAATGTTATTTCATTGTGGCAGATGTAGAATCCTAATAAGATATTAATAATAGGAAAAAAGTAGGGTTAGGGAGATAGCTCCAAGGTCTAAGAGCCTGGCTGGCAAGTGCAATAACCAGGGTTTGATCCACAGTATCACCTTCTATGCTGGCTCTGGAACCCTGGGCATGCTGTGCCAGCCACCAAAACTAGGTATGCTAATGCACACTTGTAATCCCAGCACAGGAGAATCATTACAAATCCAAGCTGTGTAACAAATAAATAAAGACTTTAGATAATATATATATTTTATAAACAGGAAAAACCAGATATGAAATATGTTACAGTTCTCACTAGTCTTAATTGTACTATAAATCTGAAAATGTCCAAAATTACATAGCCTATTTAAAAAGAAAAATGAGGTAATAGGCATAGGTATTGATACAAAATGTATCACTAATTTATTTTTAAGTCAAAAGAATATGGCCAAATAGAATTAGATGATAAAATGTATATGTGAATATATGTTCATAATATATATAACATATTTATATATAAAATATATAAAAGAATATATATATAAATATATAAATATAAATATATATAAATATAAATATATATAAATATAAATGTATATATAAATATATAAAATATATAAAATATATATAAATAATATATATATAAAATATATAAATATATAAAAAATATATAAAAGAACATTGAGATATTAACAATAACATTATGGGTGATTTTTTTTCTTTTTACCTGTTTGACAATTTCTAACAATGATTATTTATGCAATAAAAAATTTGGTTGGTTTATCTTTTATTACACACTTCCAAATATTTCATATGTAAGTATTAAACAGCAAGCACCGGATTCCTTATAAGCATACTTGCATGGTCACTAACGGTCAACTTGGCACAACCAGCCGCACGGAGGCAGCGTGGTGCTGAGTGGGGAAGGCCCTCCCGGGGACCCTTGCCGGCAGCTACAAGAACAAGAAGGAAATGCGGCACGCTGTTGATTTTCCTGGAGAAGCTTTTGGTTTTAGTGATATGAACTCTGTTGTTACCATCAGAGGAGCTCGGGTCCTCCCTGTTGCTGGGGAAGGCTGCTGTTCTCTTGGAGGAAGCTCTGGTCCTCACCTTGAGCATCATTCCAGGCTCCAGTGCAGACCCCTCAGCCTGCTGGCCCAGAACCCGCATCCTGCCAGTGCAGACTTCCCAGCTTCCACCATGGGCCTTTGTGTTGCTCCAGTGCAGATCCTTAACAAGGACTTTCCGTAGGATCTAGGCCTTTGGCTGGATTTGTGCAAGACATTGTTGTGGGATCTAGGGCCCTAGGTCTCTAGACTGCAGACAGATCTCTTGCATTCCTTTGCATTTGACTTTCAAGGGAAATATTCTAAAATAATCCTCTAAATTATGTGTCCTATATTAAATCTATTCCCTTGCAATCCTTACTATAATACATGGGGACTTAAAATTATAACATTAGCATGTCATCTACAGCCTTTTTTGCCCTTTTTATTTTACAGTAATCTCAAACTTATGGATAAATGACAAGAAAAGTGAAATCCCCATACACTATCATCCAGGTTGCCCTAATGTCATAGTAAAATATATTGTTTGGCCCTTAAATAGGAGATACTTTCAGTTATGATAACACAAATTAACTGTGAAGTATTATACTGAGTGAAATAAGCTAGATACAGAGAGAAACTGCATTATCTCAAGGCAAATTTCTTTTTTAAAAAATCAAATACATAGAAACAGAAAGTAGGATGGGGTGAGAACAGAAGGAAATGGGAACGTGTCAGTCAAACGATACAAGCCCGCAATTATGTAGGATGAGTAGATTTCTACTGTGTAAATAAAGGACCAAAATTAATATTATATTATATACTGATAATATACTAAGGTAATATATTTTAAACATACCACAAAAAAGAAGTAACTATGGAGAATGAGAGGTATGTTAATTTTCTTATATGTAGCAGTATTTCACTGCATAGATCTCCATCAAAGCATGCATAAGATAGTACCAACTTTTAAAAGGAATTTAGTGTTTCAAAGACTGTTTTGTGGACACATGTAGGGTATCCCATTTGGGGATGCATTCCATACCTCATTTGGGTTTGTTTCCTCCAGACTGGAAGGAGGCTATGTGTGGGAGCACAAGTACAGCAGCAAAGACCTCGTCCTTCTTAGTACATCACATCTAAGTATTCATCAGACCAACATGCCTTCCTACAAGGGAAGTTCACTCTGATCGCTTGGCTAAAGCAATGTCCTTTTCTTGTAGTTATTAATTTTCTCCTGAAATACCTTATGAAAGTACCCTGGAGATGTCCTAATCCCCCCTTATGAATTTTCCCTCTAATTTTAGCATCCACTTTGTAGCTGTGAGCTGTAACAATTACTAAATATTTTTTCTAATAATACATATGTGTACATATAAGTTTATAAGCAGAGAACATATATATTAATGAAAAGATTTTCCTTCTCCCTTATGTTTATCAATATGCACTGGGAAGTTATTATATAATACCATCATTTCTTTTATTGCTCAAACTGTTTCAGTCTTCATACTTGCATAATGCTCCCACCTGTTGTTCATACATAGTTTTATTGCTTAAGGCCAAGTAAATTGTTTTAATTTAATGTAGTCAAATACATTCATATTTTGTTACCTCTAAATTTCAAGATATATTTAGACAGCTTGTCCCTACTCCATGGCTAAAGAGGACTTGACCTATGTATCCTTCCACTGCTTGTATGTTTGGTTTCTCCACTTACACCTCTTCAGAGTTGGGAGTTGACCCTTGTGTATAGCTATATGTCCCTTTCTCCATTACTTCTTTACTGGAACATTTTTATCTAGGTCAAAGAAATTAGGTTAGAAAAAAAGTGCAGCAACAGGTTAACTATGGAGAAAGGTAGGGTTTTAACTTGAAATTGTTCAAGACAGAACCAATATTTACTGGGCCCGACAGCACACCTTGGCCTTGGCCTGACTCAAAAGCTTTGCCTCTGCACACCCAGGACAATCTTCTCTACTCTACACAGTAGTTTACACTTCAAATGAACTTGAATTAAGGCAGAATTTCTGATCTGTTAGCAAACAAGGTGAGTGGCAGCTTGATTCAAAGGAAGGATTCGTATTTATGGTTTTTTGGCCTGTGGTTAGAATCTCAATTTTACAGAGAAACATTTTTAAAGTAACATAATAGCTACTTATCATTGCTTTCCTGTTGGTCTACTGCTATATTCATTTCTTTATTGATCTAAACACTTTTTGATTACCTACTATGTGCCCAAGACTTTTCCTTTCTAGATAAGTGATGAAGGAAAGGTGCCTAGGTTGTTTGGAGTTTACCTCTTCAGAACATATTACACTTCAGATCTTTCTCCTGATATCAGAGTAACATTAATCTTTACCTAAAAAGTCCCTCCAATTTTAGAAACATTCCTGCATACCCACTGTAATTCAGGATGTGAATATAGCTGGTGGTCTCTACTAAATCGAAAGGTGGTCTTTAGAAGCAAAGCAAGATTCCTTCATGGGGGATGGATGAGACTGAAGCATTTTTGATGAAAAATAGAAATGACAAGTTATGGATACACACAATAATAGAGTTTTTCTGTAAAACAGCTCATGCTATGCAGCTGGACAAAAGACTGCCCTTTGAGAAACTGAGAATAGCTCTAATCTCTAAATGGCTACATGTAGTTGGGCCACTATCACCCCTGATGAGAAGATACCATCTGCCTACACGCACATTTGATGGTTCCCTTGCTGACAGACATCTCAACTCTGCAATGCATTTTTTAATTAGAAAACATTGCTGTTTCATTTTGTCTATTTCCCACTAATTTATTTAATGTACAAGTAGCATCTTTGTCTTAGTAATGTTTCTTTCTTGTTTATTCCATACCTGAAGCTATAATCCTCTTTGTGACATCTTCACCCATCAGCAGTTGCTATCGATATGATTAAAATGTTATACACAAAAGATTATTATCTTTAGTTGGATACTAGCCAGACCACAGGCACTCTTAAAGATACTACATAAGGCAAATGTCCCAGTGAGAAACTAGGGATAACATAGATTTCTGGAAGCCTAAATGTATTAGTATAAATAAAGTGATTCAGCCCAGTCACTCCAGCCCAGCAACTCTGCTCATCCTTGTTAATGTCAGGATAAGAAACACAAAGATGAAATTTTTCATAACAATTCCCTTTACTTCTTTATATTCTTTTATATAGTGATTTTTAGATAAAATTGTTTTTAATTGGATTTTTCCTTTAATAATTCAGTTTTGAAAAGACCTGCAACAGTGAAAATGCTGTTGGAAGAGACGAGAGTCTCAAGCCCATGTATGTCGGTACGCATGCAGTCAGCTTGCACCGCTCCTCCTCTGCCTACAGAATGACATTAGATACCTCTCCAACTTTAAAACACGATGCTATTTTGCATCCTACATCATTCAAATCCATAGACTTTCAATCTCTGGAGATGTGAGGTGTAATTTTTCACACTTGCAAGAAAAACCTTTTGGGCTTCAATAGTGGAGTATTTGTGTTAGTGCCGTTTCAAAGGCCTTAAAGCATAGTTTTATGAAGAATTTGTTAGGACATCTGATTATTCCCAAGCAGAAAAGTTGGTGGAAGTGCTCATTCCTATGGCTGGCAGCCACCATGGCTGGTGTCCGTCTTCATCCCATCCAGCCAACAAGTCCTGCTCTCTGGGTCAATTCTGAAAAGCCTATGCACTTAGACCTCATTGATTTCCATATGATTATGTCAGGAAAAATGATTCCTTTTTTTTTCCTCCTTTAGCTCCTGCATTCATAACATACGTGCACTGAGTTGGGCCCTTTCTTGTCTAATACGTAATTGGTCAATACCAGCTACCCATGGTGAGGTAGTGCATGGAGGCAACTGCTGCTCTCACCTATTGTGAAAGGTGGGCTTTAGAAACCATTCAAGTTTCTTTAGGCTGGAAGGTACTGTAGTATTTCCAATAAAATTCATTTTGATGAAATTTATTTTGATTTTGTTTTCTCTATCTCTGACCATAGGATTAAGATTTGTGAGTCAAAGAGGTTCCCTATGAGGAGGGATGATTTTTCCCATCTAAATCTCCTAGTAACCTAAATTGGAAGCCATTTATCGACTCTATTCTTTCCATTTTAACAATCTTTCCTTTGAATAGGGTTTATACAGAGAGTTCGCAAAACGACAGACTCCTGGTTAGAACCACGGTACGTAACCATAGCGTCTCAGCTCCAGAAAGCTAGCTAAGAGGTTGTGAATATCTGTTTATTCTTCTGGGAAAATCTTCTTCCATAGAGGACATGTGGAACGTGCTTGCTGTCAAATCCATCAAAACAATACCATATAAGGTCATAGGGAAAGAAAGAAAACTATGACAAAACCTAGAGATATTTGCAAAGAGGCCTATTTTATAGACATGGACAACTTGTGATTTTCTCTTTTTCCATCACCACTCAGCAAGCAAACAAAAAAAGTAACAGAGCTGGGGATAGAATTTGTGCAAAATAACACTTACTTATTGGTCACAGCTGCTACTTCATCACCTTGATTTCTTCCTAAATTATTTTCCTTTCATTACTCTTTTCATACGTCTTTTTATACTTTTCAAGGCAATTTTCTAGTCCATGTGACTTTATTCAATCTCTTCTCCTGCCTTCATGTAAACATTTTCACATGTTCATCCAAATTCTCCTCTTCTTCCGCACTCCTGCTGAGCTCTCTTTGAAGTGCAGAGCTTGGCAGAGCCTTCCCAGCAAAGCAGCAGGCTCCCTCCTGGGGCTTCTGGGGGTATGTTGTGTTTAACCTCCTCCTAACTGGCCTGCTTGCTGATACTTAGTATAATTTTAAAGCAGTTTCATTTCCCTCAAGTGAGTATATCTACCTCCACAAAATCATCTATCTTTGTTTCTCTGGACTATTTATGGATTTTTTTTTCCTGCCTGTCTCTGCCTAATGGAGAATGACCCCCTTTAAAAAAATCACGAAACTAGCTGATCATCCATGCTCCCTAGCTTACCCCTAATGTAGGTATCTTTGGGTCAGTAACATAACCTTCAGTCATTTTCAATATTTCTGTAGTTCAGCAGTAACTGTCATCTGATCTTCCCATCTAGTTTGTGTTCTCTGAGGGCAAATCACTCTTTAATGTTGTATACATCGTATTGACATTATCTCTGCCTGCCATTTGCTTTGGGTGACATCAGATAGAAATGAACATTCTAAGACATAGTGTCTGAGACATAGCGTCTCATTTTTCTGCATTTTTGCCTGATTATTAATGCCCTGATCTACTTAGTTGTGTTCTGCACCCTCTGCCATTTCTCACTTTAATTAGATGGCCAGTCCAGGTCATGAATCCTCACATCACCCAACTCTTACCCATTCATCTAACACAAATCTTCTGCTTTGTCTGTGTGCTTGACACTGTATGCATCTGATGTCTTTTGCTTTTAAATCTTACAGCAGGCTTCCTTATTATGAAAATGGAATAGTCTGTGTTCTTTGAGGGCAACAAGTAAAATTTGCAGAAAATGAGGATAACAGGCAACATGGACAATATTGACACAGACTTTGAAAGTCAGATGTTTAATATTCAGTGATGCATTATTTGTCAAAATATGTTATAATCATTCTGCTTGCTTATCAGGAATGTAAGAGTTTGACTAGTGCTGGCAGCTTATTTGAAAGATGCTGTGTCAAATAAGCTCAGCCAAAAGAGAGTCCCAGATTTTGGATTGATCAGGCATCTTATATAGAGTTCTCATTCAACCATCTCAGAAGTTCAACTTTAATTTCTGAATGAGGCCAAAGCTGAAAATTAAGTTCCAGTGCATGTGGTAATGAGAATCTCATTATTCTTCTGCCCTCTCTCTGCTTAAAGCTGAGCAGATACCAATAAATTAAGAAATTGCCACTGTGAGGCAATTTCTTAATATCTTTCAAATTTGTCACTAATCTCTTGCACCTCAATAATATTTAGATGGCATTGGATTTAGAGTTTCTATCCTTAGTAAGAATTAATAAAATAAATTTGTTTTTTTAAGTTATTAAATGACTTATAAGTCTAGTCATACCAAAAATAGATAACAATCATCACTGAATCATATTTTTAACAGTTTTCAAAAGTATAACCTGTGCTCCCTGGTATCAGTATGTGAGAAAATTATATCAGTGATTGTGTTCCTCTCTACAATGAGATCAGAGTGGCCAACCCCCATGGTTACCTTGCAGTAAGTACTTTGAAAATATTGTTGGATTCATTAGCCAGCCAGCAATGAAGACTTTTTTCAGGGATAGGAGTTTGTCAAGGATCTTTGGAAAAATATTATAAGTAAGTCTGGTGTTGCCTAGGTAAGAGAACAGTCTTCCTTTAAAAGATGTTGGGCCTAGAGATAGAAGATGTTTTCTGGTATCCCTGCCTACCTTGTGGGGTGCACTCTATGATCCCCATCATCAATGACTGTTTCTCAACATCTCCTGTGTGTCAGGCATGGTTTCAGGCCCTAAGACATCATAATAAATCAAAGAGATAGCATGGCCCTTGGTGTCTTGGGGTTTCCAACCTGGTGAGAAAGACAACAATAAATAAGTATGTGTCATATGATAATATTTTGAACAATGGCCATTACCATATACCATGGTAGCCCCATAAGGTTATAATGCAGCTGAACAGTTCCAATTGGCCAGTGGTGTTGAAGCTATTATAGCATCATAGCGCCGCACATTGTACTCACATGTTCCTGGTAATTCTGGTGTAGATAGACCTACTATGTACCCCTCCAATCAGTGATTTACCAGAGCCATAGTGGCAAACCTGCAACTCATGTGCCACTCAGCAGGCTGCTCTTGAAAGCTCTAAAGGGTTCACCAGCATGACATAGAGATATGACAAGTTAGGTACAGTAGGAAATACTAGATAATGATGACACATAACTATCGCTATTTTATGTGTTACTATTTATTATTATTGTAGAGCATACTCCTCCAAATTGCTACAAGAGAATTTACAATAAAAATGTGTGTTGTATTATCACCAGGGCAGCTCTGTAAATCTAAGATTTACAGCATCTCTCGAACGTATCAAGGTCAAATGATTGACCTAGACTATTTAGGCTTGTATTAGCACCCCCATGGTGTTCAAGCAATGAAACAAACTGATGCTACATTTCTCAGAATGTGTTTTCATGGTTAGGCTGTGAATCACTGTGTTTGCAAACTGTGATCAGTGGAGAGGCAGGAGGGAAACAAGGACAGAGTGACCAGGATATGGAGTAAAAGACAGCAGATATTCAGGCCAGAAGGATAAGAAAAATACAGCTTTAGGAGAGAAGCAGGACAGAGATGGGCACGGAGTCAGAATTCGCAGATAGTGGAGACAAACACTGAGAATGACAAACGCAGGCATAATTTCAGAGCTTACCAAATGGTTTTCTGTGGCAGGACCAAAGCAGGTAGCTCCTCAGAAGCTGTGGCAAGGAGTCTGAGTGTGTACTTTATTAAAAGTGGTAAAAGAAAAGAGTTGTTTTCAAGAATGGAGGAGCCTGATCTTCATATGTGTTAAAGAGTTTTCTCTGGTGGAGGTCAATAATGGAACTGGATAGGCCCATAAGATGCACGTCTAGTGAGCTGGTGCTGACCAGGTGGAGCCTGATCTGGGCCCCATGGAACCATGAAGACTGGTGGCTGGATAAAAGACAGGCAGCAGCAGGGCTTGGTGCTTCCAGGAAGGGGCTGAGAATATTGAAGAACCGTGGGTCTTAGCATGCTGTGGTGTCAAGGCAGCAAATACTGTGATGTACTCTGGGGAAAGAGAGACAGGTGATATTTTTTGTTCACTTTATGGATATTCACGGTAGGAATTAAAAGTTCAGCATATTTGTGTTAATGTTGAAATGGCTGTAAGACTACGAAGTGAAATGGGTTTTTGTTGTTGCTGTTGTTGTTTTTGCTTTAAACAATTTATTTAACTGAAATGGACTTACATTTGTTTCTGAAGTGACTTCTATTTATTTGGATACATCTTTTCCCAATGGTGATTTACAAGATTGTCAAGTCAATATAAATATAAATATTTGGGTATACACCTGCACAATACCCCAGCAATACTTTTCAGCAAGAAAACACTGAAGAGTAAAACCAGACACAATTACTCACTACAGTGAAAATCTGCTGAGATATGTTTGAGGTAAGAAGGCACCACATACCTCTTCAACTAAGAAAATCACCCTTAAACAAAGGACACTTTTATTTTTATATAGGACCTAGAACACTTAAGCTGCCAATTAGGTGGTGAATGGCAGAACTACATCCCAGTTTATGTCATAAATTCATAGAGAATTGGTTCCAACAACTCAAGTTTCTTCCCATTGGTCCTCACAAAGTGCACTTCTCTGGGAGGGGCAGGCTGGCACTTCAATTGAACCCAAGTACCTTTCTCTTCGGCTTCATTCTTTTTCTGATCATTTTCCTTGACATGTTTCAGGAAGCTATCAAGACTTTTTGAATGTTTAATATGCTCAATACGTACATTAATCCTCTTGCCAAGTATCTTGCTCTTAACTTCTTTACAACAATGCCAACAGCGTGCTGGGTAACACTGTAGACTCTTCCTGTTTTGCCATGGTAACATTTGTGAGGCATTCCTTTTTGCACAGTACCCATTCCCTTGATGTTTACAATGTCACCCTTTTTGTAGATTCACATGTATGTGGCCAAAGGAACCACCCCATGTTTTCTAAAGGGCCTGGAGAACATATACCGGGTTCTCCTCCTTTTGCCCTTTGTGTTAGTCATTTTGACAAATTACTGGAAGATGGCGGTTCCAGCTGAAAGGAAGGCAAGAAGTGAAATGTTGAGTAGACACTCAGCTGTACATTCTTAAATGCTCACTGAATGTCTGATACATTTCAAAACTATTGCGTTGTTATAGAATCTATCTTCTTTGTAAATCTAGTTTGAGATATATAGATATAAAATCAGGTTAGAAGGGCCAGCTAAATAGCTCAGTGGATTAAAGTGCCTGTGAGCAGGCACAGGGACTGAGGGTTTGATGCCTTGGCCTGCTGTGCCCGCCCCACCCCGGGGCACACTGAGACCAAATTGAGACTAGGTGTGGTAGTGCACACCTGTAATCCCAGCTCTTGGGAGGCTGTAAACAGGTAGATCACTAGGAGTCTGATTTAGTAGTGAGATCTTAAACACCCTGTAGATCTTTCCCTGAATACAAAAAAAAAAAAAAAAAAAAAATCAGATTAGAGCTGCTAAGAGGACTAACTTTATTACAGAAAGTATATTGCTATTGCTTTGTAATGCCACTGTTACAGTCCATATCATACGGAGGACAAGGAAAGCTACCAAGTGTTCCTCCTGTCTCAGCCTCCCCAGCACTGGGTATGCTCCACCATGCCCAGTTTTGGTGGCTAGCACAGCATGCCCAGGGTTCTGGATCCGCACAGCCTGCAGTACTGGGGATCAAGCTAGGGACCTTGGACTTGCCAGGCAGGCATTTATGCTGCCGAGCTATCTCCCTAGTATTCTTTCTATCCTGTGTATCACTGTGTTGAAACTATGAGGAAAATACATAAAAGATAAAAGATGTTCTCACCTAGGAAGGCAAATAAGATATTAAATAAAACTGTTGCTTACCATTAACTAACATTTATTGAGCACTTGCCATGGATTGAACATGCTTTTAATTATTTCATATCTATGAAAGACAACTGGAGTATGCTAAATTTTTACTGGATTAATTTGTATTAAAATACTGTCTTTTTTTTCAAATACTCTGATATAAAACAAGGAATTGAAAAAGTTTAATAGAAACACACAAGTAAGCATAGGTGTGCATGTGTGTATTCTATCTTCATATAAAGTTAATTAAGCAAGAGAAAGTTAACATTTAATTAAAAATTTTGTCACTAATTCTAGCCCTGATGATAAGATGGAAGCATATAATGGTTGTCACCTGTCTGTCTGTTGATTTATCATTAATTAAAGCCCAGCTGGTAAAGGTGTCCTTGGAACTCCAGTGGTGAGAAACTGTTCAGATTTAGTTGCCATGGGTGCAAACAAAGGTCCCTGGAGTCACTAAATCTGTTTCATTCTTACACCAATCTAGACACCAGCATCTATAAAATCCAAAGCCCTTTGTCAAGGCTAATATAAAGACCTACAAAAATAACAAACATCGCTTCTCAAAATAATTGTTTCAAGATTTCAAAGTTATTTCAGAGATGTCTAGAAATCCCTGAATATTCCTTGTGCTCTTCATAGAATCTAGAAGGCTTAAGAAGATCAGACTGTACTAACAATATCTCCTTCTCTGAGAAATATTGGAGTGTTGAGCTTTTGGGAAATCTTTCTCTAATCTTGATTTGGGAGTACATTCATAAATCGGATTTTCTAGAACCCTCCTCCCCCTGTCCTCTTGTTTAAAAATAAGTATCCTTGCCCTACATGTACCACACTAAATGGAGAGCGAGCCTGATGTGTTCCATGAGGAAGTGGAGCTTCTAAGTGAAGTTAGATTTAGAAATAGGAACAATATTTAGAAATATGACACGGCAGGACACTCTGTATTTCAAGGTATTTCTAAAGGTTGAAAAGGATCCAAGCTAAGCAGTTTACTAATACTATCCTGGAGGGAAAAATACTATTAGTTAGAAAAAATAAAGATTTCTACCATCGGAGGCATTAAAGTATAATTCTGAATAATTCTGAGTCTCAGAACTAATCTACTACTCAGACCTGGACCAGGAGAATTATGGTTCCAATATTCACAGACAGATATTACACATGATTATAAACATGACTATTAGCTATAAACATTGCAGCATAGGACCAAAGACAGTACTGCCCCTGATGTGACCACTTGGTGAGTGGTGCAGTGTTGTGTGCTGCAACTTCTCTTTATTATGTTTAAATGGAAGGTTGTAGAATTAATAATTACCTGAGTGCATCTCATGTGGCTGAGTATTGCTTGGTGAAATGTTTTGGTTTGTGTAGACTTGGAAGGTTTGTCTCCTCATGTTGTAATGTGAAATAAAGTTTAAAGTCAGCATTGTAGGAAGTTTATTTCTCTTTGGCAATAGAAATTTCACTTTAAAACTGCATTTAACGCCAAGCGTGGTGGCGCACACCTGTAATCCCAGCACTCAAGAGGCTGAGGCAGGAGGATTGGTGCGAGTTCGAGACCAGCCTGAGCTACAAAAGTGAGCTCAAGGCCAGCCTCAACTGCATAGCAAGACCCTGTCTCAAAAAGACAAAAAACAAAACAAAACAAAAAACTGTATTTAACTTCCCAAGCTCTGTGTGTGTGTGTGTGTGTGTGTGTGTGTGTGTGTGTGTGTGTGCAAAGCATTAGAAGGAAGCCTTTTACTTTGTCTGTGTGTTTTTAGGTGTGATTCTGCAGCAGAAAACATAAAGCACAAAAAACAAAACAATGTTTACCTCTCAGTTACAACAGCCACTATCCCTGCCAGTCCTATCCACTTGAGGAGTAGAATTTCTTTAGCCAACCATTGTCGTTAAGGACATGAGTAATGTGTTAGGAAGAGTGAGCCCACTCTCAGAAAAAAAAATGTCAAGGACTCAAGAATATGACACATTCATCAATGGATTCTACCTCTTTCTCTCATTCTTAGGCAACTAAACAAGAGCAGCAGCATTTGCATTTTGTTTTCTCTGTCTCTCTGTCTCTCTGTCTCTCTGTCTCCCTCTCCCTCCCCCTTCCCCCCACATCTCTTCCTTCTCCCAGTCCCTCTCCCTCTCCTGCCGCCTCTCCTTCCTCTTCCTCTCTCTTTCCCTCTCCCTCTCCTTCTTCCTCTTCCTCTCCCTCTGCCTCTCCTTCTCCCTCTGCCTCTCCTTCTCCCTCTGCCTCTCCTTCTCCCTCTGCCTCTCCTTCTCCCTCTCTCTTTCTGAATCCCAGACTGCCAGACTGATCTTAAACTCATAACTTCAGCAGACTGCTTACCTCAACTTCCCAAGTAGCTGCCATTACAGACATGTGACACATGTGCATGTTTCTCTACCTTACATTAAAGAAAACACAAGTCCATTGGGAGAATTCACAGGGTTAGCATCGAAAGGATAAAATTTTTATAATATTTTGGAGGTGATGTGGTCAGACATTTCTGAACCAAGACTAAAATTTATTCATTGGACTATATAAAAGAGAATCCCTTCCTGAGGCTATACAAGTAACTCCAGAGCAAAATCCATGACATTTCTAAAGTTATAGCAGATGGCTTCTCATGGATGTGCTTAATTTGTATTTTCAAAATGATTTCAAAGGTGAGAGTTTACTACAAAGAGGATGTCCAGAGGTCATTGACACAAATTTTGGCTTCTTGAGACATGCTTGATAAGTCTTAGCAAAAATTTAAAAGATAAATTGAAGTTTCTCGGAGTTGTGTACATTTGGGGGTCTTTTAAAGCATTTATCTAGGATAGCATTTGACACTAACCACTTACATGATGAAGTGAAAGAGCTGCAGGCCATGTTTTCTAAGCTGTAGAGTAGAAACAGAGACACTTGCCCAGCTTTCAGCGTTCCATATACAGAAGCATGATCATAAAGAACTAACTGCAAAGCCAATGCTGTCTTAGACTCTGATGATTTAGGAGTGCTCAGTCCCAGGTCTGTTCGTATTGTTCACAGTTTAAATCCAAATACTTCAGACCACTTTTCTGAAGCTTCAGCTATTTGGGCCAAGACTAAATACCACTAGTCTTCTGCTAAATCTTCAGCTCCATCCATTGCTTACAGACTTGAATGCTGCTTATTCTTTGAGGCCCAGAAGCCTCTCTGACACTCCAAAACTTCTTCTGGTGGCCAAGTGTTAAGTCACAACCCTGTCTAATGTAAGAGTACCTTGGGTTTCCCAGCAAGCAACTGCTGTGTCAATTGACAATAAGAATGTGAGTTACATTAGTTGTCAGTGATTTTTTTAAAAAATTTTTATTCATTTTAATGAGAACAAGATAAAATAGCAATGAAAGAGTTTCAAAACTGTTGAATAGTAGGACAGTTGCAATAATTGATACATTGCATATTGTCTTCATAGTGGTTATTCAGAGAACAAGACACAGACATGATATATTGTCTAAAGATTATTAGTACAAACCTTTCTTCTCATTGAACTTAAAGTAGCTGTATATCCTATCTTATATATGCATCCAGCAGAAAAGTATAACTACAAGGTATAAAAAGTAAAGCTATATTAATATGCTAAGCTATAAAAGGCTCAAGTCAACAACTTCTGACAATTGCCAGTTGTGTTAATAACTCACTACTATTATGGACTATTGGACTATATTGGGTTATTTTGCTGAACTCAAGTTGTCAGTAATTTTGAAGCTTAGAAGTTTTGTTTCTGTCAAATAATTGTCATCCTCTAGATAGAATCTGTTCTCACTAGTTTCCAAGATAATAGGCATCTCTGAGATAATACAATAGTACCATTAAATACATTTCAGGTCATTTTTATAAAAGACAAAGAGCAGGATGAAAATTTAAAAAATAAAGACAGAAAATATAAGTGAGGAGGACAGGGTTGCAGCGGGCAGAATGGTGTCTCCTTCACTTCGCCCTCTAGGAGCTGCAGCCGCAGCCGGAGCCTGAGTAAGCCAAGTGGTGGCAGTGGCGGCGGTGGCAGTGCCCTCAGGAGACTACCAAGCCACCTCCTCCAGCGACCTCTCCATGGCGACCTATGGGCAGACTTGTGCGCGGCCCATGTGTATTCCTTCATCATACGCTGACCTTGGCAAAGCTGCCAGAGATATTTTCAACAAAGGATTTGGCTTTGGGTTAGTGAAACTAGATGTGAAAATGAAGTCATGCAGTGGTGTGGAATTTTCAACATCAGGTTCATCTAACACAGATACTGGTAAAGTTACTGGGACCTTGGAGACCAAATATGAATGGTGTGAGTAGGGCTTGACTTTCACAGAGAAGTGGACCACTGATAACACTCTGAGGACAGAAATCACAATTGAAGATCAGATTTGTCAAGGTTTGACACTGACATTTGATGCTACCTTTTCACTCAACACAGGAAAAAAAAAGTGGTAAAATCAAGTCATCTTATAAGAGGGAGTGTATAAACCTGGGTTGTGATGTTGACTTTGATTTTGCTGGGCCTGCAATCCACAGATCTGCTATGTTCGGTTATGAGGGCTGGCTTGCTGTGTACCAGATGACCGTTGACAGTGCCAAATCAAAGCTGACAAGGAATACCTTTGCAGTGGTCTACAGGTCTGGGGACTTCCAGCTACACACGAATGTCAATGATGGGACAGAATTTGGAGGCTCAATATATCAGAAAGTATGTGTAGATCTTGACACTTCAGTAAACCTTGCTTGGCCATCAGGCACCAACAGCACTCGTTTCGACATTGCAGCTAAATATCAGTTGGATCCCACTGCTTCCGTTTCTGCAAAAGTCAACAACTCTAGTTTAATTGGAGTGGGTTGCACTCAGACTCTGAGGCCTGGTGTGAAGCTTACACTGTCCGCACTGGTAGATGGGAAGAGCCTCAATGCTGGAGGCCACAAGCTTGGGCTTGCCCTCGAACTGGAGGCTTAATCCAGCTGAAAGAAACCTCTGGCAATGGATATCAGATTTGGCCTGAATATGTCTCCATTTTGGCCAGCAGGCTTTTTTTCCCCCTCAAGAAAGTGATAAACAGAGGACGATCTAAACAAGAGCTGTATTTTAAATATTTAGACAGCTACATTATTAGTTGGTTTCTAGTTGAATTCTTTATCTAGTTACCAATGCTGTCGTCATGCAGTCACCTAGACATTAAGCGTATTTAACTGTTAAAAAAAAAAGCTACCCACCAATAATGAAATAGACCTTTATGAAGCTGAAAAAAAAAAATGTAAGTGATGTAATAGAGGTTTCTCACTGCAGAATATCATAAAAAATATTAATACTAGGAGACACACAGAGTTAGATAATGCTTCATAGAGCCTTTTATCATTTTGTACTGGATATTAGGAGTTATAGGGTGAGCCTGAATTTCCTCCTGTGTCACATTTCTCTGCTATTGAGTCTTGCCACAGTGTATCAGAACTAGTGTGGGGGTGGAACCACTCAGGACAACTATGGCTGTAAGTAACCAAGTGGACTTCAACAACAGCACATAGTCTGACCTAATACACTCAACATCTTCGAGTAGCACAGGCTTTCAATTTGCCTCAATGTCTGGGCTCTGCACAGCTATCCTGGAGTTCATTAGCTTCTCCCTCCTATGTCTGCTGGATAGACCTTAAGGTAGCAAGCCGAACACAGGTCAGATGGCAGGACAGGTGTGTGTGTGTGTGTGTGTGTGTGTGTGTGTGTGTGTGTGTGTGTGTGTCTGTGTCTGTGTCTGTGTCTGTGTCTGTGTCTGTGTCTGTGTCTGTGTCTATGTCTGTGTGTTGCTGGGAATTAAACCCAGGTCCTTTACACTGAGATATACTCCAGCCCTCTTAATTTTCTATGTTAAGACAGGGTCTTTCTAAGTCACTAAATCGCCCAGATTAGGCTTGGTCTCGCGATCCTTCAGCTTCAGCGCCTCAACTACTGGGATCTCAGGTGTGCCTCACTATGCCCTGTTTAAAGGAAGAGCTGAAAGTTACATTTTTGTAACTTTTCATGGAAGAACAGAAAAGCGTTTTTCTAAAATGACCTTGCAGGTGGCATTGTGAACCCGTTGTGCCAAGGCGCATCCCCTGACCTTTCCTACAACTTAACCAGACCCGTTCTGCTCCTGCTTAGAACTGTGGGCAGAATGAGGCTCCCTGGAAGTGCCTGAGCTGAGGGCAGACTTAGCAGCAGGCCCAGGAACACACTGCAGTGAAGACTCGGGGAGAGCAGGCGCTGCACAGGGGACCTGCAGCAGCCCCTCCTCCAGCCTTTCTTCTGGAGTAAAAGCTCCATCTACCACTGTCACAACCACCTCTCCGTGATCTGGGGTCACCTCACATTGGTTTTATTAAGTATAAACCACTTTCTGGGCAGAGTCTATCTTTTCTACAATAATTTCATAGATACATTTTGAGGGAAAAACTAACAAATACATAGTTTCTTCAGAAGAATTCATTTCGTATACCATCAATAAACTTGTACCAATAAAAAAATTCCAAAACTGTATGTAAGCATAAAAATGTCATTTTCATACATACTTTTGCATAGTTGAAATGGTATGAAGAACATGGTAACTCACTAAAAAATACTGATGCTGCTTTCCATTTCTGAGTATTTTTTTAGAAAAGACTATACTTTTGAGGTCATTTAATATTTTAATGTAAGAGAATTTCAAATATTCTGTTTATTGAAAGACATGTAAGGGAACATCTCACTGACGGTTAATGATGATACATGTATCATTTTTATGTAGTGTTTGATGGTAAGAAAATCTCATTTTTATCATTTCATTCTTGGGGGTATAATAAATAGGAGGATAACTCTGCCTGCAAAAGACAAGCACTGACTTAGAGCCTCAATGCTAACCATTTTCAGTAACGTCACTTTATTGGGGGCACAGGTTGGCTTATTTTCCTGAACATGAATGCAATCTTGTAGTTTTCACCTGAAGAATTGTTCACTCTTCCTAAAGCAAAAGAATATTAGATCTTGACTTACAAAATCTATGCTATATCGCAAATAAAATTTATTTTATATTTATTGAGTAATTTTTTTTTTACTGAACATCAGAAACAACATACATTCAAGATAGAAGATGCCTACTATGTCTCCAATCTATTGACTTTTAATGACACATTATACTGATTTAAATAAACCCTTCAGACTAATGACATTTTATGCATTCCTTAATTTTGCAGTTTTCTAGGGACTGTATACATCAGTGTTACTATCAAAATTCCAAAAACAAGAATAACTTAAAGAATCAATACTTTTTATAATTCATTAGATGAAAGATCAATATCCATAACTTTTAAGACCTTCAGTGAATTCACTGAATTCCACAACAGTAAACAAGTGAAAGGACACACAAAGAGGCAAAGGACTGAAAGAGCAGCCATATGCAGCAAAGTGACACAAGGACAGGTCACGCAGCCAGCAAGAGACTCAGTGTGTCGCAGGCTGTACCTCCAGTTTTGAAGTGCATCAAAATCACTAGCAATACACTTCTTAAATATGCTGTGTTGCAAAACAAAGCATGACTATATTAAATTAAATATAAAAGTACTGAATGGGCTAAAATAACCACAAATAGAAATGAAATCAAGTAGGAGCTGTATCTGAAATTTACTTTTCTTTAAACACATATTTTGAGGAGATTGAAAGTTCATCTTTGATTTAAACCAATAATTCACTAAGCCACAGATTTCCTTTTTTCAGCCTAAGATAGAAGCAATGTAGAGGGGAAAAATTATATTTATTGCTCTTGTTATCCTTCCATGGAATTTGTGATAAAATGGCAACAATTTATTAGTTTAAAGCTTGTTGGGACTCTTTCAATAATGAAGAAGCAGATTTTTAAACCAGACCCCATGTAGAACCAAATTGTTGGAGTTCCAGGACTCTCTCTCCTTTATTGATAGGTTCAGATGCCTCCACTCTATGTATAGGTACCACAAATAAAGTGTTGTTAGCAGTTGAATGATATTGACATAGCTATCAGCAATCTGCAGATTTTCATTTTGGACTGTGGCATCCTGAAATAAGTTGAAGCAGAAATAATATCCCAGTGTTGAAAGATTTCAAATTCTTTTTATTGATAGGTGAAGTCCAGAACTAGATGTGAGTAGTAAGTGAAAATATCTTGAGAGGGCAGAAATAACAACTGGACTGCTGTCTGCAATGGTGGAGGGAAAAATAAGAGGAGGGGAAAAAGCCAGCTTCCCTCTCTTCTGTGTGGTATATTAAGCTGCAATTCACCTTGGGCTCTTTATCTACTTTTCATCAGGTCTGCCTCTCTGCTTTCTTCTCTGCAGAGCTCTGTATAGAATTATCAGCACCACAACCCTTTGGCAACATTTAGTGGGAAACCCTGGGAGGTCAGCAATGAGAGCCAGTGTAATGACATCTTCCTGCTTGGTACAAAGACAGAATTCATCATCATTTAAGCAGATACATGATGCTGCTTGACAAAAGCTCAGCCGTGGAACACGTCCGTCTCCCATTACAGAGCCAGCATCGTCCCAGCGGCCACATGGAGCAGGAATATCGTGGCTAGATACTGAGAGCCTTGCTCAACCCTCAAAGAAAATTAAATGCACTAAATCAGTTGGTTAATTGTGTGTGTCATTGACCTTGGTCCCTTAATGGGAAAATGTATTTCAGACATTGCATGGTTGTAAACAAAGAATTATAAGGTGACATTCACTGCATAATTGACAGAGTGGTGTGCATTGAAATAGTTTGAAATAAAATAAGCCAGTGCATTTCCTTTTTAAAAAATCCCATACATTTCTTGTTCCCTTGACATATAGCTCAGTTTCCCTAAGATCAATATAATGTGTCTTCCAACTTCATTTGTCTTTTGATTACAACTGGCGTGTTGAACAAAGCTGCTGGGAGAGCTTTTCCTAGCTCCTCATTGTCAGAGAGTCCTCTAAATTTTTTTCTAACCTTGCCAAAAGCTGAAGTTTCTTTAGTTGGTGCAGATCCCTGCTTCACAGCCACAGAAGCTATCTCATCATTGATCGCTTTATAACATAGTTTTGCAAGCCATTCTGTGAACCAGAGTATAACGTAGAAATTCATCTGAGAAGCCAAATCCCAAGGGCATCATACTAAGTGAAACCAAGGTGAAAACCAAACAGATAAATGGAGATGCTAAGCCTCAATTGCCCTGGGTATGCACAATCTGTCGGTACTGGCCACCCTGAATGGGAAGTCGTTAACAATGCATGTCATACTCAGGCATGGAAAGAAGTAGACATCTGCAACAAATGCCTAAGAATAAGAGTTGGCTGGCATGGATGATTTGAGGCAATATGGGAAAAAGGACCATGAAAGATGGCTCTCAAGTTCTGTGGAAGTCACTGAGTTTGTGGTGGTGTCATTTTATAATTCTCAGGAATACATGAAGAATAAATTTGGAAGGAAAGATCACACAGTTTTTGACACATTAAATTTGAGAGATCTGTGATAAGTCACAGTAGACATGATAAATACATATTTTGAAGCGTAAGTCTCTGAAAAACTGTCTTGGTTAATCTTATGTATCAATTTTACTAGACCATGGATATTTAGACATTTGATAAAATATTCTAAATATATTTGTAAGGGTGCTTTGCAAGGACATTAACATTTGAATCAACAGACTAAATAAAACAGACCATTCTCTTAAATATGAGTGGTCCTCATCCACTCAGTTGAAGTCCGGAATAGTGCACAAAGACTTACTGTCCCCACAGGCAAGAGGTGCCCCTCTGCTTGACTGAACAGGTATATGGCTTTTCCTCCTTCAGACTTAAACTGAAACACTGCCTTTTCTTATGTCTTGGGCCTGCTGTCTTCTGGGGTGTAAGTTATGCCATCAGCTTTTCTACTACTCAGGACTTTTGACTTGGACCAGACCTAGGGCTGCAACATTATATCTTGGGTCTATAGCTTGACAATGCTTAGTCTTGGAACCTGTAACCTTCATAGTGGTATAAAGACTAGAAAGGTTACATAGTCTTTATAATAAATAATATGTGAATATACCTACACACACATACACACACACAGTCCTGCTTCCTACGGAAAAATGACACTTAAAAATGTTTAACCAGTGATGTGAATTTTGAGTTTCTGAGCAAATGAATGCTAAATGAAACCACTGGGACTTGGAAGATGGTTTCAAATTAGTATATAGTGAAAAACTGATGCTAAAGCTTAGCTCTGAAGCTTAGAGGTTAATCACAGAGAGATAATCCAACAAAGGAGACAGAAGGAGTGACCAGACAGAAAGGAGGAAAAATAGGTAGGTAGAGAAGACTAATGCACTCACTTTAATAAAACCAGGCAGTATTGACTGGATTGAGTTAGCAATCCAGTGACTTGATGGTATTAATCATACAGTATTTGACTATAAGTTGTGCCAAAACAAAGGAGTCTGAAGCATGTTTTAAAGTTGAACAAGTAGAGACCTGAGTAGATTAATGCTCAGACATGGAGGAAACATTCCAGAATGTTCTAAGACAACTCTGTCCTCTAAAAAGAGTTCTCAGGTTTTGAGCCAAGTGGATTCACACCCACTGTTTATGAGTAGTGTTAGTGGCTGGATGAGAACAAGTGCCTTCCATTTCAAGCAGACAATTCTGGGAAAATCAAGCAAAATATAGGAAAGAAAATTGAAATAAACGCACATTTTTAGAGCTATCATCCCTAGTAGCAATAGTTAGCAACTCATGTTAGAACTCACACTTTTAGTCCAAAATTTTACACAATCTCTTAGCATGTCTGAAATTTATCCTTCCTATTCTTTAAAGACGAAGTCTGCCTAATGATGCCCTATGTAATTTAGGGAGCAGTTGTAGAGATCAAATGAGATAACTAACAAAAAAAAAGTATATTACTAGATATAAAAAAATGCTAGTGAAATTTGTATTTGTGGATCAACTGCTTTTTTGTGTGTGGGTAAAAAGGAAATCACTTGAACAATTCCAAAATGTCACAAAAGCTTTCAAACCCTCTTGTTTACTGTACACAAAAGCAGCCTTATCCCTTATTGTGAGTCTTGTGGAGTTGCTAGTGAGATAAATTTGATAATAGCTTTGAAACTTGGGATTCTCTCAGGGACTGATAACCCGTAATCATGAAGGAGAGGCCCACACAAGGGGACCATGCAGCACGGGTCAGAAAACTCACTGAACTGTGGCTAAGCAGCCCTTTTGCAGCAAATCAGTACCTGCCATAGAGCTGCCCACAGTTTGTTGGAAGAGGGAGAGGGGCAGCCAAGGTAGATGATGGCAGGAGCAGCTGGCGCATATAACCCACTTCTCTCTGTGCATCATTTTCATGAGGAGCTGTGTTAAACAGAATGAGGCATGAGTGTGGCAACATGGGTCAGCATACTTTTGATAGTCAAAAATGTAAAACCCAGCTAGAAAAAGAATGTTGCAACATGGAAGAGGAGAGATGATTAAGAATGCGAAACAGGAGGAGACACCTCCTGTAATGTTTATTTGTGACAGTAAGGCAGTCCATCATATCACCTGAACCATGGAGAATTGTGCTATTGTATTAGTTACTCTCTTTAGTGACTCTGAGCTCTGGACTATTTAAATTCCGGGATGAGAAGTGCTAATGGGTATGGTATTGTAGATGGCGTGAATTAGTATTTCACGCTGTGCTTCTGTCTGAAAGAATTTTAAATGGTAACCCACAGACTAGCTGTGCCTCATGCTCTTAGCGTTCATTCAGCCATTTGTTCCTATTAGTAACAGACTAGCTCTGGGGTCACTTAAAAATTCAAAAAGGAAGAAAAGGAAAGTAGATGTCAGTGGGATACTTTGGGAAGATTAACATGTTTTGCTGTGAGGCTGTTTATGATACACTTCATTGTGTACATTGACAATAAAACCCTGTTCATTCATATTTGAAAGGGAAATCATGTGTCTTTCAAAAATTCCCAATCAAAGCTGCTTTGAATGGGCTTTTTTCGAACAATCCTACTTTTCACAAAAATTCCATTTGGTAACTCGGTACTGATCCCATACTGTGACCTCACCCTAAGCCATTCTTACCAGCCCAACCTAGGTTTCTGCAGACATAAGAAGTATAAATGGCTATGCTTAGGGGGCAGAACACTTCAAAGTTCCACACAGCTTCTCATGCAAAACCTAGGCAAACAATAGAGGAGCACTATTTGCTGCGAGAGGTGTACCCTGGAGGGTCAGGACCTAGGGCTCTAACAGCAATGAGCCCAGGGGATCAGTGCCTGAAAGTGAAAACACCAGGCTAGAGGCACGGGTCAGGAAAAGCACCTACAGCAGGGCCACGCTTTAACCCACTCATGTCTCACAATGTGACTTTCCCTTCTTCTAACTTTTTTAAAATAATTGTATTATCCTGGCAACACCCTACTGGAAAATTGAAAATAGCACAGTTGGGACCAAAATAGCCTCTTCCACATCCTAGGCATTTGTGCCTTCCTCAACTGCCTTCCAAGCATCCACTTCTGAATCGTCTATACCAGCTAAATCTCTCGGCTTTACATCCTTGCATTTATGTGTGAACTCTCCTTGGCTAGCCTCCCTAGAAAGCAAAGCCTGAGGCAAAGCTTACGCATGGTATTTTATTAGGAAATGCGATCCCTGGAAAGCAAGACTAAGAAAAAAGAGGCATGAAAAAGGGAGGAAGTGAGAGTCAGTACAAAGCCAAGTTACTCTTGCCAAGCTGGCCAGTTTGGGGTTCTTGATCAGGTGTCACAATTCCCTGGTCTTTTAGGCCTGATGTTCAAATGTCACATGAACTCCTGTAACTTCAGACATCATGTCCAGGGGAAGTGGAAGAATTTGTCCTCCAGCTCACATTACCCAGTGCTCAAAGTTCACCTTGTAGAAAAACTATCTCCACTTTTGTGAGTTGCATGCACTGAACAGGAATCATGGCATGTCTCACTTTCGCTCTTACAGAATAGAAGGCTCAAGGCACAATGCAAAAGGTATTTAGTGCAATGACATGAGGTGCTATTGCCCTGTGCCCACATGAAACTGGCTTGTGTTTATGCAAACTTGGTTACTGAGCAATGGTTAGGCCACAGAACATGGCCCAGAGCCAAGATCCAGACAAGGCTGAGAAGACCTGGAGACTGATGTCGAGTTGTATTGAGTCCTCTTGCCACTACAAATAAACTCTATCAATTGTATTGTCAATCCTGTTGATGGTGGCTGTCAACCTCCACCCCAAACTTAAAGTGAAAACTTCCATGAAACAAACTACAATCCCATGATGCAGCTGGCCTTGAGGTCGTAATTGATATTGATATCCACCCTCCACTAGCTATCCTGGATTTCCCTCATGCTCGGCCAGCGCAGAGGCTATATTGCTTACTTTACTGGCTGACCCAGACCTTCACCCTCAAGGGTCTGGTTGGTTCTCTTTTCATAGTGAGGCTATGGTTGGTGCAGTTAACAATTTATCATCACCATCATTCAACACAGAAGCATAAAGGGATCCACTGTGCCGTAGCCTACACAGCTCCCAAGAGAATTGTGATCATGCTGCCAATTTATAGTAACTTCAATATTGGTGTCTGGCAAGCTGCCCCGAGAAATCAAGTGTCCCATAGAAGTATCCCAACTGTGAATGCTAGAAAATAGAGCTTCTAACTTGGCAGAGACTAAGCTAGCAGACACAAGAAGCTCAAATTGTCTGATTTGGTTTTAGATGATGGATGGCAAAAGGAACCCATTCTATTTCTACATCTTTGATTCCCACAGACTGTATTCTAGCTAGTGTTGTCCCTAAGAGAGTCTCTCTGAGTCTTAACAGGCTGTACCATTGCTGTATGAAGCCATCTGTATCTGTGCAATAAGTCCCACAAAACAACAAGAATATTGTTGCAATTTTCCCATTGTTATACTTCTTTGTCATAAAATGTGTCTGAGACAACTTCACATAAGATGGTTGAGGTCTTGTGAGATAAAGAGAACCATCTATGTATAGCATGTGGATCCCAGAAAGGACAAATAAATGCCTGCATCCTTCAGGTTGCCAAGGATCTAGTGGTGGCCTCTCACAAACGTCCACCTGAGCTATGTAAAGAATGATGCCAAGTGAGGGCTCCGATCAATCCCTGCTACCTGGGACTAGTAATGCAGCAGGAGCAGCCACTGGATTATTATTTGTGAGATGTGGCCTGGACTACTTGACTTAGGCTTGACTTCTACCTCTGCTATCATGGCTTTTCATAGGTCTAAGACCCCTGCACTGAGGTTGCCAAGGATAGCAGCTGGGTGACATGCATAGAATGCACCATCCCACTATCACTTCAGTGCCATCTCTCTTGTGGACATGACTCTGAAATAAATATTCTGCATGATTTTTGCTCACTTACATATGCCACAGATATAGCCTTTTCCTTCTAAACTTCTCAGTCTTTTCCTTCTAAATTCTTTTTTTTTTTTTTTTTTTTGAGGTTATGTGCACTGTTACCTTGTTTGGGTCTTTTTTCATTTTATTGGTGGAACTGTTTTTTACAGGAGGTTTTATTCTTTTTTTGGTACCAAGGACTGAACCCAGGGCTTCCAGTTTGCTAGGCAAGCATCCTACCACTGAGTCAAATCCCCAACCCCAAACTTTTTTTTTTTTTTTTTTTTTTTTTTTTTTTTTTTTTTTTTTTTTTTTTTTTTTTTTTTTTTTTTTTTTTTTTTTTTTTTTTTTTTTTTTTTTTTTTTTTTTTTTGGTCTTTTTGAGATAAGGTCTCACTGTAGAGTTCAGGTTGGCCTTGAGCTCACTTTTGTGGCCCAGGCTGGTCTCGAACTTGCACTGATCCTCCTACCTCAGCTTCTCAAGTACTGGGATTACAGGCATATACCACCACGCCCGGTTTCCTTCTAAATTCTTAACAGAAAAACCAACTCGTTCTCACTACCAAAACGATAGATAGATAGATAGATAGGTAGATAGATTTCCATATCCCAGACCATTTCTCTCTCAATACAACCAAAACAACCAAGTATTTTCCGGAAATTATTCATGGCAAATTTATTTCCTTTCATCATTGTCTTATACAGTTATACTTGGTTGCAACTGAAATGTAACATCAGCATAATTTTGGTCAGTACCAATACGGTGTATATGAACCTGTGTGCAAACTATAAAGCCTTTGATCATAAGTAATCCCACTGCTCCCACATCACCACCACCACATTGTTGAAGGACATGTGTCAGTACTTCAGAAGTTGATACCAACTTAGACTAAACCCCTTCCCAGAAACATTATTCACACCTTCTGCATCTTCTTAGGCATGGCCTCAAATCAAGTGGCTTCTGATACTAGCTGCCTCAGTCTGCATCCCTCAGATACCCAAGCCTAAGAATTATGAAATGATAATAAAATAAATAAAACAAAATGCTGTATATGCCACTAATGAGGTGGGATGAGGAGAAAGGAGACTGAGGCAGAGAAATTACCTGGGTTGTGGTGATGAGCTTATCACAGGGCAAGACAGATTGTTCAGCCTAAGTCAGTGTCCTTCAAAGGGCCACAAGATTATTTTCTCCAGACAATTCTGCTATGGAGAGTAAAACTACATCTGACAGCAACTATGAACAACTGATCAAGGATCTGCCCTCTGAGGTACATGCTCTCCTATCTGTCTGAGTTATATATGCTTGAGTTCTAGCATACATATCAGAGGCCTCTCAGACCCAAAGGCAGAGCCCTGGGCTTAGGATAAGGGATAGCTTGGGAGACGCTTGTGGTAGCAACTGGAAACCCAGTGAATTTTGCCAGAGCTCGAGAAGAGTTGAGCAGCAGTTGAGTATGCACAAGTGGCCAAAGAATCTAGACACAGATAAGGTTAGAAGGATTTGAAGAAGGTGCCTGTCTGATGCCAGGTCTTTCCACTTCCCTTCTCCAGGTGCTACATTTTCTTTTCTGATCTTTGCTATCTGCCAAATTATGCATCCTATTGATTCACAGGGCTAGGACTGCAGTTCCCCTTGGCTCTTCCCTCCACCACTCAGTGTATGCTATTCCTAAGCTAAACCATAAAATAAAGCAAAAGAACTTTTGCAGTCTTCTCGCTTTCAAAACTTCTGCATTTTCATCTTTTTGAGATTGTCTCTCCAAGATATCCTTCAGCTCAACACAAGAGATGTGTACTGAATGCTTATCAAAAGCCTGGCATGACACTATGGGATAAGGAGGCAGAGATGAAAGATGCCATCCTTGTCCGATAAGCTCACAGTTTATCAGGAGTTACCATATGAAAGTAGGCCACTTCTCCCAATGTGAAGGACAATGACTGCAGAGAAAAGCCTCTTCCAGAGAGTCCTGTAGTCAATGTACAGTGCTGGAGCAGTGCATGGAGAAAGCACCAGCCCATCCTGTTACCTGCACAAAAAGTGCCACATGGAAGTAGTGGCCAGGAGGCCATGGGGAGTATTTGACATCACAATAAAGAAACAGCTCTTTACTTAATAGATGCTATCAATTTATGGTCAAATTTTAAATAAGAAAATAGAATTTCCTCTATATAAGTTACTCTGGCTGAAAAATAGAGCATCTATTTATAGAAGCAGAGAGACTAATACTACAGCATGTTATCACAGGTATCCCAGTCAAAGATGCTGAAGGTCTGGACAGGTAATGCGATTACAGGGAATTGGAGAGAAAAGAACAGAGAAAGACTTCCATGGAACATCAGCAGGATGTGGCAATCAGTGTGCTATTCAGGTTGAGGAAAATAGAGGCATCTTGGATAATCTGAAGGCTTCTGATCACTTGTGTCTTCAGCTGGCATTGAGAAATGAGAAGAGATACAGACTTGGCACAAAAGGTAATACAACTTTAATTCTGGATATGTAAACAACAACATGGGTATGGAACTTTCAACTGAGTGTCTAGAAATATCAGCACGGGTTTGCTGGTTAAAACTATATGAATAGATGAGGTCACTCACGTGATTATCTAAGGAAAGGAGATGGATGAGTCATAATATAAGCTTAATTAGACCAAATGTGTAAGGTCCATGCAAATGAGTGGTCTACAAAAGGATGATAAAGAAAGGCACCCACTAAGAACCACGGAAGTTCTTTTTATAGTTTTATTAGTAGATATGTCCAGTACATGATTACATTCATTGTGGAAAATTGGTACAAGTACATAACATCTTACAATTCTTTTTTTCTCTTTTCCCTTTACCTGCCTTTTATTTTTTTGTCAGTATCAGATTTATTTATTTTATAAGTATCTATAAAGCTGATTATCATAAATGAAGATTAACAGCCAGTAGTCCAAAAAAAGTATAAAAAACATAAATCATTTATACCAAATGAGGGGCTGGGGAGATAGCTCAGTAGAATAAGCACTTGCATGGCAAGTGCAAGGTTGTGAGTTCAATCCTCAGTACTGAAAAAAAAAGGATAAATACACACACACATAAATCTGGGTACACTTTTATCTAAACCAGCCATGCCAGAGTTCAAGATTTTCTCTCTTTTTTTCCTATTGTCTATCTTTTATTTTGTGCTTTACTTAATTGGGTTTCCTATATAAGTGAAATCATATGCAATTTAAGCTTTGGGTCTAACTCATTTAGTGTATGGCATCAAGTAAACCCACTTTCTTACAAATGACTTGGGTTTACCAAGGAAGAGTTTTAAAAGTCAGAAACTTAAATGTCTCCGGTGTATAAAAAAAGGAATACTTAATTCTCAAATATTAAATGGAAAAGATTAAAATAAGGCTGTCTTTGTCTCCTATGCAGACAGACTTGCTCTTTAGGTCAGTGAGCTGGATAGCCCTGCTTCCTCAGAGAAGTGGGCAGTGAGGGGTCCATCACGGAGGTGGAGAATGCCTGGACATCTTGGGGAGAGGAGGGCCACAGAGGCTTGGTCAGTCTCTGACAATAAAAGAATAAAGCCAAAGTAAGAGGGAGCACAAGTTTGTGGGCAGCTTCAAGGCCAAGCCAGTGGTATGTGCATGACTTGGAGTCTCACTGTGCAATTCCTCACCAGCTAGGTGGTAGGCAACAGGAAAAAAAAGCGGGACCTACCTAGGGCAGGGACTTGGAGGGTTCAGACTTATTTATTTTATAAGTATCTTTCAAGTTAGTTTGCATAATGGCAGATTAAACAGCCAGATGAACAGTGCCAAAAAAATAAGTATGAGACATTTAATTCACTTATACTAAATCTAGGTCCACTTTTACATGTATCAGCCATGCTGGATTTCAAGAACTGAAAGAAGGTGATCAGAGGTAGTTAAAGCACCTACGTGCTCCACACTGGAGGAAGGAAAGGTAAGCCAGTGTAAGTTTAGAGCTAACTGAAGGCTCATTAACTAGGAGTGCAAAAGTGAAGGAAATTATCTATGAATCAGGTGTGAGAGAATTGAACTAGTAGAGCAAGGCCAGGAAGCACAATATGGAGTTCAAATGGTCCTTATCTCCTCTATCACAATACTGTCTCTTCTCCTACCCTGGGCCCCATGAGTGTCAGTCATGCTGGTCATGAACTCTTATTTTGTATCAAATCATATTAACCCCATATTTCATACTCTGAAATAGAGCTAAGTAAATTAGACTAATCTGTTGAGCTAATTCCTGAATATTGATGGCTAATGAATGCATGTTATCCATCTCAGAAAGCAGACTTCTAATGATTATGACTTAAAACAATAGTTCTTGAGTAGCAATATAATAGAGCCATCTATGGTGCTATTTAAATGCTAAGCTTTCCAGGGCTGGGGAGATAGCTCTGTGGCACAAGTACCTACTTGGCAAGTGTGAGGTCGTAAGTTTGAACCCCTGGTCCTGCCAAAAAAGAATAAATAAATAAATGCTAAGCTTTCCTGTGTACCACCCTACAAAATCTTGATTCAGTGGTTCTAGCATATGGACCAGACATGTGATTTTTTTTGCAAATATACCTTCATTAAAAAAAAAAGCAAATGAATAATGAATAGAGAAATGGAAATGGTAGAGTAGATGATTCTTCTTCTAGCTCCTCTAGCCTGTAGCTTCTGTGTAATTGCCTATGATAGTTATTGCTTTTGTGTCTCCAGAAACTTTTTTAGTCCTAACTTTGTTTTTTGTCCACCCCTACCCAAGTGGCAGTAGCCCTAGGAAACCTCAATATCCTATTCTTCTGGATACACCCAATACAAGCAGAGTCACTGACTCAGTTGGAGACTTTCTCTGAAATTCAAAAATAAATCTAGAAGCCATAGCTTGCAATGAGGTTGCTAGTGTGGTATAATTTCAGGTGGTCATCTTCCCAGTTGTTGGTAGACATTTTCTACAAAACAAGCAGAGCAAAGTGGAGAGGATCCAAGTCCCTGTTTGGGACTTTGTTCCAGATTCTAGTTCCTTGAAGGTCTTCCTTTAAGCCTCTGTACTGCTCCTAATATCCTTCCCAGACACGAGATACAACAGTACCAATTTCAGACACTTAAAACTGACAAAATCCTGATTAATACATAATAAAGAGTATATGCAAAAAATGTATAAAAACTTCAGGAAAAGAAAAACTTCTACAAATATTTAAATAATAAGTTGATTGGAGCATCATGAGATTAACACAAGTCACCTTTGGCCCTTACAATTTTAAGAGGTGCTCAAAGTAATAGACTTGAGCTTCCAGATATTTATTAGATTGGAAAACTCCTGCTTGGGTAACCTTGAACACCAAGCTTGCTGCACATACATTTGCAATTTATTCTGTAAGGGCCAGTAGTGTAGTAGGTTTTCCACAACATAGGCCATCCTCTAGGGTTCTCCTATATGAGAGTAACACCATCTGTTGAAAACATCTCATACTATTCTTTTCCTAAAGTGTGCATACATTTCTTGACAGCTTCTGTATATACAAAGCAAATTCTTCCCAAGTACAACCTGTCGTTAATTTTCTGAGTTCATGTCTCCACATGACTGGGTAATTTGTATGTCTTACACTGTAACAAAATAGAATAGAATCTCACTAATAGACTACGGACCAGTTTGAATTGGAGAAAAGGTCTAGAATGTGGAATGTATCTTATGAAGAGTATTTTGTTGAGAAACAGCTGGAACCAATATAGTAGTTTTCTGAGGTCTTGTTTTAACAGACTTTGGAAATGTGCTTTCACATAGTAGGTAACCTGAGGACTTGCCTTCTAATCTTAACTTACCTGTTATCCAGCTCCATGATCTTGGCTAAGTCTTGAAGTTCTTTCAAATCTAGCTTCAACTGTAATATGTAAATTATGTGATTCTATTCTTCTAAAATCCAGTTACAAGTTGTGAAATAAAAATGGACATTTTTAAGTATTTAAAGTTACATAAAATTAGTTTGTTCTCAGTTGAAATACTATCTTTTATTTTTATTCTAATTCAAATTTTACTAATTCAAAATCATTGTTCTGTGCACACCTATATTCTGTGGCCTGTCCCAGTCTAAGTGTTCCTAAATTAGGATCTAAATCAATGAACTTGGGACAGACCCAAGTGAACAGGTGGACATGCTACTACCACAGAGGGAACTGGAGGAAATCTCTATGCAGAGCCAAAATCAGTGAACTCGCCATTGCTTCTCATTCCTCCTAGACACAGAATTAGAGAGCAGAAGCTCTGTATTCCCCTTTAAATTGTCCCCATGAGATAATTAAACACAGATTCTTTATTTCCTAGGAAGGCTCCCATATGGGTAAAAGATGTGAAAGATCAAGGCAACATATGTGAAAATGTGTCAAGTAAAAAGAAAACTCACTTATTTGAACATCTTAAAAAATCAAGATAAAAAAGAGAGTGCCAGGGGAGTCATAAAAGTTAGCTTTAGGCCAGAGAATGTTGCTTTTAATTTCTATACAGTAGAAGATAATTTAGTGCCATGAATAACATTTCATTAAAATGTATATCTTTAAAGATTTACATTATCAAGTTTGAACAGGAGAGACAGCATAGGGTAATTCAAACTGTTTGACACATGCTGGTCTAGTATGTACTCAATAAACAGGATCAGGCACTTGATGAGAAAAAATATATAGGGTGTCTCTTTAAACATAAAATGAGGTCATTTTCTAATGGACATGAAACCATAGAAGAAAAAAATAATCTTCCACCTTTTATATTCTTCTACTTTTTGAGACTAGAGGATAGGGGCTTGTTGGACTATATGTACCTGACCACAACCATGACTGTCAGGAGATCTCATCCTGTGGGCACTAATACAAAAATGCACACAGTAAAGTAGACACATAAATACCAGGAAAGAGTATAAAAGCTGGAAATGAGAAATACTTCTGTAACCTTTTCAATATCAACATTCAAAATGAGAAAGCCTTTTGTTTCATTCTATAGTTTAGGTTTAACACTATATGTGGTGCTTTGATTGAATTGTGACATACACAATTCCTACAGACATTTATAAACATAGAGGTTTATTCCTCTGGCTTACTGTATTGCATCAGTAAAAATAAAGAACTGGAAGAAATATAAGGCTCACTATTTGACAAGCACGTTGAACTTTAACTTGGTTCATCTCACTACAATTGCTCTTTAATTTGAGTGGTTTTTCAGGCCCAGCTGTATGCTGGAATTATCTGGGATCCAGGGCTGGGGGACTTTCAAACAGTACTCCAGAACAGTGAAATTGGAAAGTGTGGTGGAAATTGTCAAAGAAGAGATCCCCATCTTCCGCTGTAGTGGGCGTTGGCTCTCCCCTGACTTGGGCCTTCCCTGTGGCTATGAGTGCTTTTCTCTCTTCCGTTCCTTCTCCCCATGCTCAGACCCCACTACCGTCTTTTCTATCACAATCTTCCCAATCTACATCACAAAGCCCCAACTCCATTCCACACTCCACTTTTTTCTCTCATGCAGAGAACTAGCCAGATGGTGGGCTCTATCAGTGTGTTCCTATCAATCAGTTCCAGATCTAAACTAGGTCTTATATCCTTCCCAGTAACTGTTTGGGTTTTCTGCATATGTCACTTCTGCTTTTCAATTAGCCAATGAATATTTGCTGAGCATCTATTCTGTACTGTTTAGATACTAGAAATACAATTTAAACATGATAGGCATTGCTTCTGGCTTTAAAGTGACCTACATTAGATGAAGGGCATGTACAAGTGTAGACAAATATATGAATATGCAAATATAATAAGTATATTCATTGATCTGAGAGGAAGCTGCCCAACCTAGCAAAACCAAGAGAGCAAGAATGCAAGGCCTGTCAATGTCATTCTGCAGAGATTTCCAGCAAACAAGTTCACAGGCAGATGACTCAGTCATCAGGTAACCCTATACCTAGAAAACCTTAGTAAAAAATGAGATACAGAAACATAGAATAAAACTAGGAAAACAATGTGAATTAAAACTATGTGTGGTACATTGGTAAATAGGAGCCCAAGTAAACAAAGTCAATGCAGCAGCCAGAGTTTCATCCCTGGTATGCCATGCTGGTCCCACCCCTGGGGTGCACTGAGACTGGGCATAGTGGCACACACCTGTAATCTCAGCACTTGGGATGCTAAAACAGGAGGGTAGTCCCTCTACCAAATACCTTAAAAAAGAAAAAAGGAAAATGATGTCAAATTAAAGAAATACAAACACATTTTTGTACATCTCTATTGTAAACTGAGATTTGTCTTGCTCCACTTATTGATGTAAATAGCAGTTATCTGTGTATTTTTTTATCTCTCTAATGAGACTATAGGCCCCTTATGGTGTTATAACAATCGCATACGCTCTGGCTAATAATGAGTGATCAATAAGTATGTGTAAAAGGAGTAAATGAGTAAATGATTTCAAATAAAAGTGAGTTATAATTAAAAACTCCAAGGATCTCAGTGTGTTGGGGAAGTAGATAAAGATTTTAAAAGTATGGAGCAGTGAAAAAATACAGTGCAACATAGGAGGGAGAAAGCAAACTTTGTGCTCAGGTCCTGGAAGAGTTTGTAGGAGAGACGACCTCTGAACTTAGATACAGAGGTAGAGCACAGGTCCTGATGACCAGTGGGATAGCACATCAGGCCTAGAGAAGGTGATCCCCAAGCAGAATGAGCATGCGTACCAGCCCCCCCTGAAGACCAAACACGAGTGGAGCACTGAGCACAGACCTCGAATGAAGCCTGAGTAAGAGTCTAGCAGGCACTGGGCAACTGAATGAGCTCAAGTTGTCCCTTCTGTGTCCTCTTTTCTTCACCTCTTAATACTATGTCCTCTCTCCATTTATATAATAGATTCCAGTTCCCCAACTGTGACCCCTACAGGTTAAGGATAGCTTCAAAACCCAGAAACCAGACATTTCAAGCTAGATTTTCCCTACTCTCTCTGCCAAGGTCTTTTTCTACAGTCAATTAAGTAACTGTAACATATGTTTAGTGTGTAGCCAGGACTGAAAATGAGGTCCATGCACTCCACAAATGTACAATCCTCACTCACACCAGCCCTGATTTGGGGAACAGCCAACCTCTTTATTCTTCAGCCACATCCACTGCATTGCTACAAGCCTTCCTGTTTCTCTCTGTTTGCTTGTGCTTTCATTCTTCCTCTTTCCTTCTTTTCTCCCATCCCTGTCCACCTCCTTACCAACAGTGGACAAGTGAGGCCCCACGTTGCTGGCAACAAACTACACGGTGAAAGTCCAGCCAAGGGATCTCACTCTCCAAGACCACATTTCCATCTGAGGATGTCACACTCTAAGCAGATTCTCGTGGCCTGCTCTCTAGGCATCCTAATTCAAATATTCTGGGATGAGGGACAAGATTAGCATTTCTTAAATGCTTCCCCAAGAAATCTTCCAATGCATTCAGTATTGAGAATAACTATATAAAACTCTCTAGTCCCAAAATTTGTTTCTCTGTGAGTAGACTCAGGGCCTGAAAAATCATTTAAGAAAATATGTAGAAAGAAAGTGGAAGACTAAACTCAAGGCCTTGCCTGTGCTAAACGTGTGCTGTGTAACTGAGCTCCAATATAAGGGAACTTTGAACTTCAAACTAGGGTGTGAAGTCCCTTGCTAAGAGCTTATTACCACAGAAAGGTTTGCCCAGCACTGGGAATTAAAGCAGATGGGGAGCAAAGATGCAAGTAAGATAGTCTAAAAGAGAAACAGGTGAATTCTCGTGGCTTTGTTGTAAGTTCTGGTATTTCTGATAGTAGAGCACTTTGTGTTTTTGTTTTATTGTACTTTGTTCTTCCTAAGAAAAACCCAATTTTCTTTGAGAAATAAATCCTTCAATCACATATTTAGATAGCTGAGATGATTTGAATTCTCTGCTTCTTTTTGCTTGTTGGTTTGTTTGTTTGTTTGTTTGAATATAAAAGTTTTGAGCCAAATGACCTGGGGAGCTTCCCAATCCCATTCGTTTTGGTGCATATCAATACCTGGCAATAATGGAGATAAATAGTTCCTAGAGGCACAGACCCACGCATTCTATAGAGGAGGATAAATGCCCAGTACTTCTTGGTGAACTCTGGAGAGATTTCTTCTCTTTCAGATCTAAGACAGGGCTTTAACAGCAGGAAACACTTCTAATGTCACAAAACGTAAACAGCACTGGCCTCTAGTATTCCCAGAGGCTTAGATTTGACACCATTATCTTGAATTCTACATATCAACACAATGCTAATTAATTTAATGTGTCTGTGCATATCAGGTGGAGCTTATTACAGGCTAGCATAAATACCTCACGCTTGGGGCTCAGCAGGTTTCAGAAAGCAACCTGCTTGTTGACAAAACATTCTAGTCTTCTCCATTCATCACAAAAAACACTAAGAAAGCAAATAATTCCATCAAAGAAAGCATTTTATAAAAATAAACCCTCTTGCCCCATCTTAGGGATCCCAGAGGAACAGAAACACGTGGGTGTAGTGGTATTTATTATGGAATGCAGGCTCACACAGTGGAGGTTGAGCAGTGCTAACATCTGCCACCTGAACTCTACAGGCAGAGGGGAGCTGCTGATATAACTATGACTCAGCAGTCTTGAGAGGCCAGACTGGGTGGCTGTCTCAGTTACTCTTTTCTCTTTGCTAGGACAAAATAGCCAATACCCAAAATGAAAGAAGTAAAGATTTATTTAGCTCCTAGTCAGTGGAAGTTTCATTCCATTCTCTGCTGCTGGCACCAAGGCCGAGAGGCACATGGCAGAGAGCAGCAGTCCATGGCAGCAGCATAGAGCAACAGAACCAAGGGAGTGGCCACTGCTCCAGCAGTCCACCAGCCTCTCTCCCCTGCTCACACTGTAAAGCAGAGGGCCTTTCCAGGGTACTCACACCCATAATCCCAGCATTAGATCATGAATCAATCACAAACTCCAGAAGCCACCCCATGACTACATGAGGCTTTGAGGGGACAAAACATAACCGTGGCACATACTAATAATCCCGGCACTCAGGAGGCTGAGGTAGGAGGATTGCTGCAAGTCTGAGGTCAGGCTGGGCTACTGATGAGTTCAAGTTTCCTAATACTCATAAAATACTCAAACTGGCCTTGAGCTCACTTTTGTAGCTCAGGCTGGTCTCTAACTCACACCAGTCCTTCTGCCTCAGCCTCCTACGTGCTGGGATTACAGGCAAGTGCCACCATGCTCAGCTTTTGTAGATGAATACATTAAGATCCAGAAATCAGAGTAAGTCCTAATCCAATGTGTGTACCTTCTCATAAAAGGTAGAAATCTAAGCACAGATACAGTGATAAATATAGTATGAACAGAGAAAAGAGGGTGTGAAGACACGTAAAGATGACCAGCTACAACCCAAGGCCTGAGTCTACCAGAAACTAAGAGGAAGGCTGGAAAAGGTATTTCTTCAGTCCTCAGAAAGAACTGGCCCCACAGGTACAGGATTTGGGGGTGCTGCAGTCTCCTTCTAGAGGTGATGATATCTAGGTTCCTTCTATTCTCAGAAAGGAATTGGTCAAGACAAGCAGAATAATGCTTTGTTCATTTATTAGGAGTAGGACAAGGAACAGGTTCTGGAGAGCAGGCAAGAAACAGTAGAAAAAGAAGCACTGAGCCTTGTAAGTAGAGCAGACTATAGCAAAGAACATAGACCACAGCTCAGTGGCACGCTTCCCTTCCTGTCACCCTGCCCTCTAGCTGAGGTCAGGTCAAGGCCATCGTACAGAAAGCCTGCACGAGTTCCCAAGAGAAGTCCATCTGAAGGGCTTGGGGACTATTCTGGCCATGCCTACTGGGTTCTGCACAGGTCCTCGGTGCCTCCGGAGCCAGCTGGCCATATCCTGTTTGCTTCTTTCATTGCCAACACTGATCTCAGCCTGTCCAGTCCCAAGAATTATGAGACAACAGTTTTCTGCTTTTCAGCCACTGGGTTTATGATCCTTGATTCTGTCAGCCCTAGGAAGCTAATATAGTATTATTTCTAGAACAACTGAATGTCTTGCAGTTAGGATCTAAGCAACAACTTTATCGCCTCCAGCAGGGCTGTTTTCAAGCAAGATGAGAAGAGGAGGCCATGACCTCAAACTTACTGCCTTTTGGTCAGTGTTTCCAGAGTTTAGATGGCTCACACAACTTAGCTAAGCAGACTTTGACGCATCTCACCTGTAGGGGAGGCTAAGGATGGGTGGGTTTCTCCTGTCTGTGGGCCCTTATCTCTGTTGTCAGACTTCATACTGGCCAACTTGGCTCTGTGAATACTTACAACCTGAGGTGTTCCACTATCATTGAAAAATCCTGCAATTCAAACTGTTTAGTTGCATAGTCTTGAAGTTTTTCAGGTTTCATTCCATTGTATTTGCATGATGAAACCACTATGAAGCATTGTTGTCAAATGTACAGGGAAGATTAATACAAAGTCTACATGTCTGTGACTCAGTTTTGAGTCACAGACATTCTTTCTTCATCTTCATTCTTCAGTGTGATCAATAGAGAAATCTGTGTAGTGCCTTGTTATCCAACCTTCCCTGCACATTAGTACCACCTAGATGTTTTGAAAATGATTGATACCAACTGCCACCCTCAGAAATTCTATTCCTAGTCATTTTTTCTGGCAAGTGCTGTGGACATTGGGATTTCAAAACCCAAGCCAAAATAAAACTGCATCATATATTCAACAATCCCACCAGACTGTCCAAAGGAAATAAAATTAGTATGGCAAAGAGATATTTACACTCCTCTCATTATTGTGATTTACTGACAATAGCCTACATATGTGTCTTTCGACATAAGTGGACAAAATGAGCACATAGGCGCAGCAGAACGCTATTCAACCCTTAACATGGGTAGCATGGCACGGGTGAGCACATGGATAATTCTGGTGCACATTATGTTAAGTGAAATAAGCCGGGCACAGAAAGACAATCGCCATGTAATCTGCTATATGTAGAACCATGAGAATGCAATTTTGTAGAAGTAGAGAATAGATGGTAGTTATTATCACAAACCAGAAATAGGGAAGCAGTAGGTGATAGCAGAAGTATTTGTCTAAGGGTTCAAAATTTGAGTTAAACAAGTGGAAGGCATTCATAAACGTCCACTCAACCAGGAGGCAACTATATCAGTAAAACCCAGTGCAGCCTTGAAGCCTTGAAGATAAAATGACAAATCTTTTCCAACCTCTCCCCAAGATAAGTGAATAAAATGTAAATGCTGTTTACTGTCCTTGAAATTATAAGTGTGTGAGGTAATGTATATGTTAACAAGCAGAATTAGCTACTTGCGGACTGTAATTATGGCTACATGGTCCAAAAGCAGAGCTACTTTGTCTGTATTGCCATTTCCTCATGGTGATGAACACAATAACAATGCATATCTCATAATATTTATGTAAGTATTAAAAATAACACATAGACAATGCTTGGGCATATCACGTGTTCGCACAAATAAAAATTTCCTTTAAACTGCCTACCTATAGATTTCTGGTCTTTGCCGTGGAGAGAAGTCAATAAATTTGTCCCTAAGCTAACATATCAGGAGCGTAACGCAGAGAGCTGATCATAATTTAGCTCTAGATGATATGAATTCTTTAATCACACCTCGTGACCTATCTGAAAATAAGTCCCCAGAAAGAGCCATTTTGTTCAAAAGGAGCTTGTAGATCATAGACCCTTGAAATCTATCTATATTTCTCCATCTGATACTACAACTTTTCTATAGTCTGATTCAACTCAGACTAGAAATGAGATCTACAGAAAATAAATGGCTTCCCCTTATTTGCAGGAAGGCATGAGGAAGCAAGAGCGGAGTAGGGAAAGAACATTTCCATATTAACATCATGATTGGCTGTCTCACTGGAGAGGCGCTTTTAGGAAAGAGAAGTGTACTATAATTAAACAAAGTAAAAATCATAAATATAGTGATTTAACCACTCTCCACCTGCCTCTACAGCAAATAGTTGCCTCCACTCCCTTCAATCTTTATCCATCTATAAGGAGTATGTTATAAAATATACACAGGCCAGGGATATATCTCAGTGGCTTCAGTGCCTGCCTAGCAACCACAAGATCCTGAGTTCAATTCCTGGTACTGCAAAAAATAAAATATACACAAATGTACGCAGAGAGTAGGATACAAAGAAAAGCAAAAGCACAAACAGTCAGGGGTGGTGGTAAACACCTGTAACCCCACCACTAAAGAAGTGAAAGCAAGAAGAGTGCTGTAAATTCAGGGCCAGCCTGGATTACATAGTAAGTTCAAGGCCAACTTGAACTAGTATATAATAAGCACACATCTTTTTTAAAAATTCAGAAAAAGAGTCCTAAGAAGAAAGCTGTAGAAGAGCTGGCCAAATAACTCAGTGGGTTGAAGTGCCTGCAAGCAGGCACAGGGGCCGGGGGTTCACTCCTCTAGCCTTCAGGGCTTGTCCTGCCTCCAGGGCATGCTGAGATGGTACTTGAGACTGGGCGTGGTCACACACACACACACACACACACACACACACACACACACACACACGCATGCACACCTGTAATCCCAGCTCTTGGGAGGCTGTAAACAGGCCGATCACTGTGAGTCTGATATAGTAGTGACACCATGAACACCCTGCAAACCCTTCCCTAAAATACAAAAAAAAGTGAAATTTTGGAGCTGGGGAGATAGCTCCGTGGCACACAAGTGCCTGCCTGGCAAGTAAGGTCATGAGTTTGAACCCTGGTCTCACAGAAAGAGAGAGAGAGAGAGAGAGAAAGAAAGAAAGAAAGAAAGAAAGAAAGAAAGAAAGAAAGAAAGAAAGAAAGAAAGAAACAAACAAACAAACAAACAAACAAACAAAGAAACAAAGAAAGAAAGAAAGAAAAGAAGGGATGGGGAGATAGCTCTGTGACACAAATGCCTGCCTGGCAAGGGCAAGGTTGAGAGTCTGGCAAAAAAAAAAAAAAAAACAGCTAAAAGAAGAAAGCTGTAGAGCAGTTGGTCAGAGCTCTCCTTTCCTGGCAAACCCATCAACTCAGAAAACTGCAGCAAGCATGCAAGAGAGTAACTCACAAACCTGCTTTGTAGAGAGAAAGCAGAGACCAAACAGGAGATGAATTAGGTGGCTTCTGCTGTAACTTTTAATATGTGTTAAATATTCAGCTATAAAAAGTCGCTCTTACATTTCTAATTATAAACTGACGTTCATTTAAACATTGTCAACAAGAAATCAGAATTCTCACTTTTTAATGACTTAGTGGGAAGAAAGCCCTTAAGGTTTGATAGCACTCACTTTTAAAAAAACACATTCCTTATTACAAAAGTTATATTAAGGTTCTCTTTGCAATGAATTATAATTTTCCTGGTCCAGTAACAGAAGCCTAATGGCAAGGATACTGTTGTTTCTGTTATTATAATTTTCATGGTTTTCATTTTTTTATATCACACTCTTTAAAAACATTATGCCTATAGTAAAATTTTTTTAAAAATCAGAACAACAATGGCTGGTTAAAAACAAAATCCATATTCTTTTATTTTGCCAAATTTTCTTTAAAAACAAGATTAATAAATAAGAAATGGTCAAAGCAGCTTGTTTCCCATGAAATTCCCCCAAAATAAGGCATCTGGATGGGAAGGTTGATCAAAAGTATTGTTTGTGTGCAATTTTGTGATTAATTTAGTTTGGAGGACTGGAGAGAGCTCAGTGGACTAAGCACCTGCCTTTCAAGCACAACGACCTGGGTTTGGTCCTCAGTACCACAGACTCAGCCAGCTCCAGAAGCCAAGATGAGCTGAGCTGGCCCTGAAGCTGCTCCTGGTAGTGCACACCTGCAATCCCAGCACTGGGGAGGCTGAGCCAGGAGGGTCGCTGGGAGTCTGAGGGTAAGGAGACCCTGTATCAAAACAAACAAACAAAAAGTTAGTTTGAAGCTGGGTGTGGTGGCACACGCCTGTAATCCCAGCACTTGGGAGGCTGAGGCAGGAGGATCAATGTGAGTTCAAGACCAGCCTGGGCTACAAAAGTGAGCTCAAAAGCCAGCCTGAACTGCATAGTGAGACCCTGTCTCAAAAAGACAAAAAAAAAAAAAAAAAAGTAGTTTGAGCTTTGTAAAAAGCATTGTTTGTCAGCACATGAAGCAAGAGTTTTGTAGCTTCCTGGGACTTCCTGGGATGATCTTATCATTGCCCTCAGGCAGCCGAAGCTCTTGCATTCTTTCTTCCTAGATTGAGTACTACACTCATTGGCTACATTCCTTTTTCTTTTCCTTCTAAATCTCTTTCTGTAAGGTGCCCATCCAAAGAAGCATGCATCCAAGACATGGCACAGTAGTGCTAGCTTAAACTTCAAAGCTATTCGTAGTATTTCAGAAACCATGCCAGTCCTGAGAATTGTGTGCTATTCTAGGACTTTATACAGTAGAAGATGTTGTGGCCAGGGACTGCTAAAACTGCATCATTGGTGCACACCACTGATAGATCAGAAAATGGCTTTGCATCACCTTGGTTTAATTGAGAACAAGGATTTGATTTAAAGGAGAAAAGAAATATGTGGCTGAAATTTGGCCAAAGTGTCTAGGATAGGCAAAAAAGGGAGTGAGAAAATAAGAAAAAAAAAATTGCAGTTTTATTTTTCAAAGAAGTTTCAGGCTGCTTAGAGATCATAATTTCGTAATAATAAAATGGCCTATAAAATAAATTTATAACTGTATTTTAAAATGCAAGATCAGGGACAAATGTCAAAATAGGACTGCAATGGTTTGTCCCCACAAAGGTTCATGTGTGGAAGGCTTGATCCTTAGCCTAGTGGTGTTCAGACACTGGCACCTCTCCAAGTCAAGCCCTGGCAGGTCACCAGGGGAGCACCCTTGGAAGGGACTCGGGAACCTTTTGTGGGATCCTGGGACCCAGGGACAGCTCTCACAAGAGCAAAAGCAAGTAGTTATACAGCAGCCCTCTACGTGCGGGCTCTCTGTCTGGCCTTGTGTTCACCAAGCCTGCAGATGGTCACACCATCCTGATACAATCCTCCACGAGGAGGAGATGAAGCCAGGGCCTCCACCAGAGCCCACACTATTTGAACTCTTTGCTACCAGAGCTAAGAACTAAATACATTTCTTTTGCTTCTAAGTTACCCAGAAACTTATTTTGCTATAACAGCAGAAAACAGATTAATACAAGATTTAACCCATTTTATATTTCCTAAAATTCTTACTAGAATAGAAAAAATAGGAGTAGGTCATAATCTTTTGTTTATATAAAATAAACACATGGAAAGTTCTTAGCAGACAGAGATAACACTTGAAAAACCTGAATGACTGAAATAATACCATCATTTTCATTCATTTCCTTCTAGTCATTTTTCCATTTATTTGTATAAGTAGGAATAACAGAAGTTACAGTCTTGAAGTTCTTGGGTTTTTTTTTTTTTTTGAGGAATATGTATGAATATATATACATATATAATCAATCACTAAGCATCAAAATACTCATAGAAATAGAATTTCTGCCTTCCCTGAAAAAAATGTCAGATGTGGTGACATGTGGGCTCCAGTCTGCTATGGCAAGAAAAGTTGGTAGCTCGGGAGGGCCACTTCCCATGGGGAACCCCTTTCTCCTGCCAGCAGCCCTCCCACTCTGCTTGGGGCTGATGCTGTTTCTTTATTGTCTATGACATTTTCTTACACTAGAGATTAAATATATCTTTCCCTAGTCTTTAACAAGGGAAAGTGATGTGGAGACAAAAGATTATTGTAAACCAGAAAGCCAGACCAAGAAGTATGAGCGTTTCCAGAAACGGGAGAGAAGGGTGACTGTTGCATATTAGTACACACCTTGCCCAGCTGCTTTGCACTAGGGCACCTCCTTGTAGACTCAGCAAATGAGCCAGCAAGCCCTACGAGCAAGTTCAATATTGGTAATATGTTCTACGCAGCATGTGATGTCTCGCCTTTAACAGATATTTTCTTCTTAAAGTCTTTCAAAGTTATTCCAGCTATGTTTCCATGGCTTCATAATATCTAATTTCATAATTGTAACTCTGGAAGTCTGTGTGTGTGTGTGTGTGTAATTTTCAAGTATTTTAACTTGTTGGACATTGACTCTTTCAGTACTTTATGATTATTCTGATACTTAAGCTTTAAAAAGATACCTTTTACAAATGAAATTTCTGAATCAAATAGAATGTAGGTTTAAAGAGTTGGGGAGATAGCTCAGGGGTACAAATGCCCACCTGGCAAGTGCAAGGTCCTGAGTTTGATCCCTGGTTCTAAAAAAAAAAAAATGTAGATTTAAAAAAAAATTTTTTCATACCTGCTGCCAAATTGCTTTCTGGACTGTTTTCCTTCCAGACAGACATGTAAGAGGACTTGCTTCATTATGTCTTATTCTACAAGTCATTCATACCACTTAAAGATGTTTACCAATTTAATGAGTAAAATACTGCATCTCATTTTTAATGTATATTTGTTTGATTCTTAAGGACATAGTTTTTATACACGTTTCCATTTGGGTTCTTTTTCCCTGTACATTCCTAGCTCAGACATTCATGCACAGTTTTTCTATTACTGCATCTGTAGGGTTCTGCTCTTCATTGTCACACATATGCTTCTTAATTTGTCTTTCCTATTTTAACGAAATAGATTGTTATATGATACTCTTGATAAATGAAGTTTTTATGACTCAAACAATTTTTTCTTTATGTTTTAGTAATTTATATCTTCATAATTTAATAATTTATATTTTAATAATTTGATAGTGATTTTATTATTTTAATAATAATGTTTTAAGGATTTTTTGGTTTTGTTTTGTTCTTTGTGCAGGGTCTCACTACACAGCTCAGGCTCATGGTAATCCACCTGATATCTGCCTCCCTAGTGCTACAATTAGAGGCATGCGCCATCACACCCAGACTCCATCGCCAGCTCAGCATGCCCAGGGCCAGGGCCAGCTCACCATGCAGCGCCAAGGTTCAGATGAATCCTGGCCCTTGCGCTTACCTAAGCAAGAGCTTAGTCTGAGCCATACTGCTGGCCCTAATAATTTTTATTTTAAAATTTCCCTTATCATTACTTTTACTTCAAAATGAGAAAGAAATTAACAAAACAAAGATTTACTGCTTTGTGTTTTCCTCTAATTTTCTGCCATTTTACTTTTTTATTTAGCTGGCAAAACCATCCAGAATTTATTTTGATTTCTAACGGTAAACATCTTGGAATTCTCACAATTTTCCAGGAAACATTAATGGAGTAATAGTTCTTCTTCTTACATTTGCCATATATTTTCATTATCTATTAGTTTTTCTACTCATCAAATAGTGTAAATCCTAATAGCCACATTCTTTTCTACTAATGCATTTATTAAACTTTTTGCCAGTGCAAATCCACTATACTTATCATTGCCTCAATAGGTCATTTTTCCCCTGGAATTGTCTCCCTCATAGTACTTATAGCATATATATATACGCATATATATATATATATACGCATATATATATATATATATATATATATGAGAAAGATATTTTGATTTATAGATAGCAAAGAGAAACTCTCCTCTGGATTTCAGAGTGTGTCATGGGCTCTGCTGCCCACCCACTCATGTAGGCATGGAAAAACTAAAAGAGTGTGGTACCCAGAATGCCTGGCTTCATCTCTAACCTCTGCCACCAAACTACAATAATCAGTGACCCTTTCTGTATTTCAGTTTTCTCAGCAAAATGAAGGTTAAAGCAATTTACCCTATAGATTTTATAGGGCCCACTTCAGAATGGATCCTAAAACTGTTCTCTAAAAGTCTCTAAACTGTTTTTTATTGCTCCTGGATTCATTTTGTCAGGTTTACCAAAGAGTAGAAAGCAGACCAGCAATGCTGGTCCTTGGAGTGATTTACAAGAATTAGGAATAAGAGTTTGGGAATGCATAGCAATTTGACCAAGCAATTTTATGGCTATTAACCTAATTTTCTTTTTAAAAGTAGGCTTATGTCTATGGCCATACCTCCTGTAACACACCAGATCTCATCCGAAAGTGGGGCTTATAGTTTGTATGAACTGGACTTGTTTATTTTGTTTATTTTAGTAATACAATTTTATTGGCATTTACAGATCTGTTGGTCAACAACATATCGGAAATTTTGAAAAGAAAGAAAGAGGAGGATAATTCTGCACTGCAGTGGAGAAGACTGCCTTGTCTAACAGACAGGGAAATGTTTTTGCATGCTAAACAAGTCATTTCATTGCTAGACGAACACTTTATACAAAATCAGTATTTTTTGTTCATTGTGGTGACCACCCTGAGGTACATTAGCAGGTTACTAACTCTTCTGATTCAGGGGTATTAACAGAAGGCTTGCCCTTTTCTCTTAGTGACTGGGGCAGTAGTGTAAGCTCCTGAGGCCTCTCTGAGCAGATGTGGCCTTGCTGCACTGATTGGCAGCTTGAGCTTGCTCTAAAATTTAGATTTCCCTCTTGAAACCCATTAGGAGTCTTGTTCTCAAGGACACAAAATCCAGAAGAATCTAAAGTTACCATTTAAAGAAAACCTAAACAAACAAAAAAGGTCAGTGTGTCAACCTTTCAGGTTTGTAATTTCTCACCTAAAATAGGTCAGGAAAATACACCAGATAATAAATAAATAAATGAATAAATGAATAAATAAATAAATAAATGGCATTAATTAATATCTATTATTGATAATTAATAATTTAAATAAGTAAGTATGTGTTTTTCTGAAAAGTACAGAAAAATACAGAATGCAGCTTTCACTGAGGTATTCCTCTGTGCCCAGTAGTAGAAACCCAGCTCTAAAAAAATGCTGGCTGGAAACTGAAAGAACATTACCCTTCCCTGAAAGCCTCACCTACCCCAGCAGTATAGGAGTTAAATAAAGTTCTATTTTTTCCCTCTACTGTATGTACTGAATTTGGCCTGTGATTACTTTGAATGGCATGAAATGCAGCCAGCTGGGTATGAGTCCCCTTTTTTTCTTTCTTCTTTAGTTTTAAAATATGTCTGGCTGGGACCCAACACCTCCCCTCCCCAGCTCTAGTCTGCTTTGCCCTCTTACTCTGCTGACTGAGATTCCAAAGGAAAAAGGCATCCCTTCCCACTAGCAGGGCCCTGGCGCCAGGGGAAAATACCCCAGTGCATATGTGGATCATGTATGGCATGCTGGCTCTTTCGCCATACTTAGCAAGTGTTGAAGCCATCTCTTGAGACCCTTTAGAGTTATTTTAGTGTAAGAAGTGCCCCATAATAGCAATCTTCCAGTCATTGACAAAGCACTAAAACCCTGTCATTATCCAAGCTTTTCACTGTGTCAGGTGTTTTGAGTAAAACAGGGAAAGCACTTGAAATTCCATTAATTCATTTATTAATTTCCCTAAAAACATAAAAGAAAAAAGCCATCTTTGGAAGTTTATCTCAACAGACTTCATTAAAATGAGTATATATATAATACACATTTTATGTAACTGAAGATCAATAGTTAATGCTTCAGGTGCAGATTTCATATGGTGGGAGCTGAAGTTTGGTGCAAAAACCAAACCAAAACAAAACAAAATACAGCAGATATCTCAACTGTCTTCCAGCCAAGATGAGATCTCTCTGGGTTAAACAAACTGACCTGAAACTCCTAAGCTCAAGTGATCCTCTTGCTTCAGCCTCCTCAATAGCTGGGACTTACAGGTTCAAGCCCCCACACCCAGTACTCTCAGGATAAAATTCATACCTTCAGAATGTCAGCTTCAGTTCTTCTCAGAATACCAGTGTTACTCGTTCTTAAACGTGCATTCAACTAGCCAAACTTAAGATAAGGAGACTGCGGAATTCCCCTATTTCCAGTACTCATGGATCATTATCTTTGCTTTATTCAAAACACAATCCGACATGGAGCTTTTTATGCATGGCTTATAATACTGACTGAATGAGAAGTTTTAAGAACAAATAAATATATTTTGATGCCTTGTCAATAATATCAAGGATATTTTCACTAGGTTTCATAGATGAAAAATAATCACCATGGTGATGTCACTGGTTTTACTCAAAATTCAGTCAAGCAGAAGGTTGCCAGATCTACCAAATAAAAGCATAGAGAACATAAAGTTGAATCAAAGAAAAATAAAAGTTTTAGCATATACACATACACACACACACACACACACACACACACTATTTGAGGGAAAACTTATTCTAAAAGCAAAGCAACGTGTTCCTTGTTCCTCTGAGCTTCAGCTGTGAGCATGCTGGCAGCCATCAGCAGTGGTGTTCTCACACTGTGGTTTGCTATGAGAAACATGTAAAGCTGCATCTTATTTCCAGGGTCAAGAACAAGTGTGGAGATTTTTAGCTCCTTCCATCTGGCAACTTTAAAACTTTGGCACATCAACAAAACCAGGAACAGTTCTATTATAACAGTGGAATACATTTCCAATTAGTCATTCAACACTCTTAAAAGGAGAGAGATCTCTTCCCCTCCAGGAGAAGGTGAGAGCTGGCAAATAGGAACAGAAGAAAAGGCCAGGTCAAGCAGAGAGGGAAAAGAATCTTACCAGGAAGTGAAAAAATTATGAATAAGTGAGTCTGAAGCAGGCCTATCTAAAACAAAACAGCAAAAATGTTCAGAATAATCAGATACCTAATAAGAGACTACACTTTGTCAGAAATGGAAATGAATTTGGAAAATAATTTTTTAAAAGACAAAACAAAGATTTTATATAGTTATTCCTTTCAAAGTGCTTTTATTTTTCAGAAAAAATCTTGCTTAATAGGATTTCAAACATTTTAGATGGCTTAGCGAGACGACTTATTTGTCTTTCTGTACTTATTACAGTGGTTGTTTGTTTAGCTTACAACTGATGGAGAATATTGTCTTATGTCGTTTTTCTTTCTTTCTTCCTTCCTTCCTTTCTTTCTTTCTTTCTTTCTTTCATTCTTTCATTCTTTGTTGTATTGACAAGCTGCTAGGCTTTTTACCTTTGATCACAATCCTATGAATCCTCACCTGGGATGCTGCTGACCAGGGTAGACGCTCTACTTACTGCCTTTGACTTCCCATATGGGCATTGCCCAGGGTGCTGGGAAGCCTGGAGCACAGTGCAGATTTCTGCTCTTCTCCTACCTGAGACTCTGCCTTCCCACATGGCTCTAAACCCAGTGAATTCAAAACCACAGACCCATAGGACTTTGTTTAGATACAGGTGAGACAAGCAACAGGTTTTCTTTTTGTTATGTTTCTTTAACTGAAGAAGAACTGAGTCTTATTACTATTCTGGTAATAACTAGGACGATCAAGAATATTGCCTTCTGCACATTGAAATCTTTCTTAAAGAACAGGAATACTCTTGAGGGCTGTTGAAGAAGCATTGTAAGCAACAACAAAATAACTTCATGTAAAGGGGTAAATTTGTCAAAATTGAGGAAGACAAAGAAAATGAATCCGTACAATTGATACAGTAATGTGAAGGAAAAGTCATATATTTTGGTCTAAGTTTCTCAAGACTTAACTTCTGACTTTTATGAACAGAAAGCTTATTGTCACCTTGTTATGTTATAAATATAGTAGTTGGCTCAGCTTTGAACAGGCAGTATGTCTGGCTATTTTTAGTAGGACCTCCACAATTCTAATGGTCAATCTTTTAGTAGAAAATGGATCCATTTGGTATGATCCATTGGGATAAGTAATGGAATACTTAGCATAAAAGGAAAAAGAAAATTTGAGCATGTACAGATGAAACTGCTACAGGGAATAAAAAGCACTCAGATTGTAAAATTAAACAACAACAACAAAAAAGAAGCTGGGCATGGTGGCACACACCTGTAATCCCAGCACTTGGAAGGCTGAGGCAGGAGGAGACCATCCTGGGCCACAAAAGTGAGTTCAAGGCCAGCCTGAACTGCATAGTGAGACCCTATCTCAAAAAGACAAAATAAATAAATAAATAAATAAATAAATAAATAAATAAAATAAAATATTGAGTCCTTTTAGAGCTTTAAAAGGTCATCATCAGATATTCTCAGGAAGTAGGCTTCAAAGGATATCCTGCTGTACTCTAGGTTTCCCTATGGTACCTGATAAGGAACTGTGGGATTCCAAGTCATGGGGCTGGGGGGAGAGCTCAGTGGTCTAAATGCCTGCCTGGCAAGTGCAAGGACCCTGATTCAATTCCCAATACCACATGTTGTGCAGCCACCAAAACCTGGCATGGTGGCTCATACCTGTAAACCCAGAGCTGGGGAGGCTGAGACAGGAGAATTAGTACATGTCCCAACTGTATAGCAAGACCAAGGCCCAGTACCAAAGAAAGAAAGAAAGAAAGAAAGAAAGAAAGAAAGAAAGAAAGAAAGAAATTCAAAGTCACCCTTAAACACCCCAGCTCCAGCTTCAACCCCAAGCAGACATACTCTGCTTGTGTATAACTCTGTAAGAACAATACAGTACTAGACAATGGTTGCTGAAGAAAGTTTCATGAATTTATCTGCTAAGTTCAGTGCCTTGATATTCAGGCCAATTTTTTACCTTGCCCATGCTGAAAAGTCTCCATTTATACTGACATAATGGGAACAGGACTGGCCACTTACAAAAAAAATGGATTCTGAAAAGTGAAAAAGCACACATAAATTACAGCAGCCCCATTTCTGCTAGTAAATGTTAGCTACTTTGATCTTCTATGTACTTTGGCTTGGTGCAAGGTTTGATTTGAAGGCAAAATTTTATGTACTGTTTTGTTTTGTTTTGCTTTGTTTTGTTATGTTTTGTTTTTAATAAGACTGCTGCTCCAAAACATTATTTCATAATTTATACTCATGGGTTGTTCGTCCTTTGGTCCTGTGGCCAAAAGCCAAGTCTCTCACCTTTGCCTGTTTGATGTCCAGGAGTATCCCCCTCTCCTCCCTTACACAGACCTGAGTCTCTGGGGTGCTCTGGACTAAGGATGAGGATGACATCATTATGGTTGAAGAAGCTATTTCACTATAATCTTTTGCTTTTCTTCTTTAACTTTGCAACAGAAAAAAAATCTTATTCATAAACTGAGCACTCAGAACTGTTTGGAGTTCAATCTACATAAAAGCAATCACTGTCACCCACATTTGGTGTAGCACATGGGGGTGAAAAGCATTACATGAATGTTTGCACATGACTGCCATGTGGCCCAAAATTCTCAGCAGGACAGTAAAAATAGCCCAGGAAGAGGTTGAAGCCCCAGAGGAGTAAGGATTTTTTTGCACAAGGTATGAAATTTTCTTTTATTTTTGGTGTACAGATAGTTGCGCTTCTAAAAAGTGGTCATTCAGGACCACTAAGGAGAGTACATAGGGTATATATAAAAGAGAAAGCACATTGAAGCCAAGGATTTGCCAACTATTTTAAGAGCAACAAAGTCTATGGAGAATAGGAGAGAAAGGAAAGGGATTAAAATGCCCAGGGAGGCGCTGGGAGAGAACAGAATCTTCCAACAGTAGGAGCAGTGGTTTTCCCAGAGCTGTAGCTCCATCTTCCCCTCTGAAGAAAATCAGGATAAGAAACAAGACTCTTTCTATGGCTGTAAAGTGAATGGGTTCTGTCTAAAGGTAGCCAACAAAGATTCGCATTATGCCTGACTATTGACCTTAAGTATAAAGACAATAAAAAACACAGTTATACCTTAAAGCTTTCCTTGCTTCTCTCTGTCTCTCTGCTCCAGCTTCCAAACTCTCTTGTTAACAAACAGGACTTCTATCGAAGCCTTGTGTCTATGCACAATAGTAATTGTTTCTAGTTGCTCCCATAAATGCCTTCTACCAAACAGTTGTGAGCTGATTTTCCATTTATGGTAACAATCTGATTTTTCTTTTTAAATAAGTGTAAGAACAAGGGGATTCTGACATAAAGGAGTGCCAAGCGAAGCTCATTGGCATAGGCTGCAACAAAAATCTTGAGAAGTCTGAGCGACAGAATCTCTGGAAACCAGGAGAGATGACTTCAAGCGTGTGTAATGCCAGGATCCTGCAAAGACAGGAGGAAAGGAGGACCCTCTGGGGAAAGCCGAAACCCATGCTTAATAGGCGGTGCTTATGAGTATTAGAAATCTGTGTCCTCACAAAGCAACAGTGCCAGTCCAAAGGGATAAGGGATGAACCACAGACATTACAGGCTAACAATACTGCATGGGATATGTTTTAGCATCTGTTACACACAGTTCCGGATGATTAATGAAAGGATGTTTGGTTTGAAATATACTCAAGTGAAAGGAGAAAAGCCCACACCTTTTTTTACTGCTTACAGAGATTCTGCATTTCCCAGTTCATGTTATATAAAAACACAAGAACCAAAGAAGGGAGGGGAGGAAGGGAGGAGGGGAGCATTGTAGGAAAATTTCTGCCAGAAAACACACAATAAAACCTAGCTTGTTAGCAATTCGGCTCCAAATTATTTTTTAAAAACAAATCCTAACTGTAATGTAGTTACAGCCTCGGAGGGAAGCTCTAAGCCCCGGGTCAGCGTCCCAGAACCTAAGCTCCGAAAATAAAGAAACCTACCCAGGCGTCTGTCGGGAATATGAAAACAAAATCTCCGAGGCTGGAGAAACCCCCTAAAGAAGGAGAAGACCGCAGCCTGCAGTAATCTGTAAATGATTGCTGGTAAAGGCTGGAGGCTTCGGGCTTGATCTGTGTTTGTTCCCAAAGAAAGCCAAGGAGGACGGTGTTAATAAAGAGAGATTTAACTGAGAGCTGTGCTTGGAATAAAGTGGGCTACAAAAAGGTCAAATTTGATCAGTTGGAGCAGATTACAGGGGCTTTAAAAGGTGGCGTGGCGAACTCGAACGGGGCTGAAAGTAATATAGCTCAAGATTGATTTGGGGGGTGGAGAGAAGCCAGGACCAGCGCTTATCAGTCTTGGAAGGAGGAAGAACTGCGCTGGGCTCGGCGCACTCCAGCCCAGCCCAGAAGCCACCGCCCGCGTCCCTTCCCCTCCTCCCCGGCCCCTCGCTCCAGATTCGCCTTCCGCGGCTCCTAGACAATGGTTTCCCTAATCTCTGACTTGGATCCCCTGAGAGACTGGAAAGTTTTAAGGTAGGCCTGCTTTGCTTTCTCTCCCCTCGCTGTTCGAGTTCCTGGTTAAGTTCCTGCCCGCCCCCAGCCCACTTGAGGACAGCCTGCTTGGTGTGCGCTGGAATTTGCCTGCCTGTGGCAGGCTAAGTGACAGGCAGATCTGGTGGGAGGAAGGCTGCTTTTCGACAAGGAAACAACTTCGAATTGGTGAAGGCAGGCATGTGAAGTCCTCAAGTTTCACTACAGGAGGGGCACACTGACGCCTTGTTAGTGAGAGTCCAGTCCTGGCAGCCAGAGTTCTGGAATGTAGTTATTGGGCTTTAGGGGGCATCAGAGGAGGGAGGTGGGAGGTGGAGGCTTTCTGGGACTTCAGATAGAAAGGTAGACTTTTCCCGATGCTTTCTCACTGCTCCTCCTTGAAGAGGACCCATGGATGGAAATTCGTTTTTCTCCCATAGGACGACTCCCTTCTCACTCCTGGGTCAAAATCGGAAAAGTAGGTATATGCGACAAACTCAGCTGGTCTTAAAACCGAATGAGCTGAATTTCTGAAATAAAGTCATCCTCTGAATGCCCCTAAAAAGGCAAACGCTGACCTCGTCATCTCTCAAAGATCCAAAAACTTTAGAACCCAGGAGCTAATGCCGGCCAAGTCTGTGCTTCATCTCCACTTAAGTCTGAGCTGATGCTTTTGGTAGAATTTGCAATGGACTGGGAGGTTTAAATTAATTCTAAGTGCTATTAAGTGGCATTTCTTAGTGAAAACATTTTGAAGCGTTTTTAAAATATAAAAATGTTAGATGGAGGGATTTTATTAAAGGTAGTTCTATAGACTGCAATGTCATATTTTCCCAAATACTTGTGCCCAATCATGGACTCATGAGAGTTGAGGACTCAAGTAAAGAATACAAATGAGAAGGAAGGTGCGTGCTCCTGGGACCTCTTTTCCTTGACATTTACCTTGCGTTATTTAGCTGAATCCTTATTTCCCTTTCATGATTTCTGCCTTACTATTTGTCTGATTTTTATTATGTTTGAGGCAACATTATAGAACAGAGCCAATAAAAGAAGAAAAGGACAAATATCCATCCTATTTTTAAAATAATTACATCTTACTCTCTAGAACTTTTTGTGTATGCATGTTGTGTTGTGTATCATGTAATATGTGCTATTATGTAATCTATTTTTTCCAGTTTTGGTACTTCCACCAAAACTATCTTTCATAACCATAATTTTCATGTCAAAATGAGATACCATTGTGATGACGTATATCATTTATTATGGCATTCCTGTTCATTAAAAATTGAGATGGTTTCCAGTCCATGATTTGTATTAACAGTGCAGTGAACATCTTTGTGTCTATAGCTTTTTACTTTCATTAAGGAACTCTAAGGATTTCTCAATGAAATGGTGCAAACATTTTTTTTATGGATCATGCAGTGGTGACTTTAAAATCCATTTGCATGTTTAAACTTAATCTTCAATGGTGACATGATAAAATTCTTGGCAATTGCTCTTATGGTAGAGCTACTAAAATATGCTTCATTCTTCTCTTCTCTAACTGAATTAGTAACCTGTTTCTAACACTAAAAGGTATCTTAGCTGGGCGTGGTGGCTCATGCCTGTAATCCCAGCACTTGGGAGGCTGAGGCAGGAGCATCAGTGTGAGTTCGAGACCAGCCTGGGCTACAAAAGTGAGTTCAAGGTCAGCCTGAACTGCACAATGAGACCCTGTCTCAAAAAGTCAAAAAGACAAAAAAAAAAAAAAAAAAAAAAAAAAAAAAAAAAAAAAAAAAAAAAAAAAAAAAAAAAAAAAAGGTATCTTAAGAGTGCTTTCAAAAAAATTCTTTTTTGATGATTAACCTAACATTATTCTGTGAGTGGATAAGGCAGGCTCCAGCTCAAGAATGTGTGTGAGCTGGATTACAGATTTTGAACATGGAGCCCCCAAGGGCCTTTCTAGATAATGATCTCAAGTCTTAACCTATTTAAAATGCTGGCTTTCCCCTAAATATATCCCTGTAATAAGTGAAGTTTATTTTATGATTAGAGTGAGTAAAGCTTTACAAACTTGGTGAGACCCTGGAAAGATAAACATTTTTGTAAGGACTGCTTTGGGTACACTGAGTTCACTTGGTCCACACCTCTTCTTGGCAGACATTAATCCATCAGCTTTTTAACTAGATATAATCCTTCCTGAGATAAAGTATTTTATAATTTATGAATCAAATTTTAAATCCCTGAGGTGTTTACAATAAAGAATCCTTTTGACTAATTTTGATTAATTGTGCTGTTCACCGTGGATAATAACTGTGCCTATAGCATATATGAGAAACAGAAACAAAAACACAACCTTATGTGTGGATGATCTGTGGCTGGCTGTGGTAAGTTACATCAATACAGTGCACTGGAAACCCATAGAGATGGGGTGAGAGATGCCAGTCCACTTAAAAAAAAAAAAAAAAAAAGTCATTGCCCTCATTGATTAACAAATGAGTAGAATGCTTAGTATATACAAGGGAAAAGACCATTGAATCCACATAAATTTGAGTGTTTTCAGGTGTTGGGTCAGGAATGTGGCCTGGAGTTTTGCCAAACCTGTTGTTCCTGAAAAGTGGTTGCTATGTACAGTTTTAACATTTGCTTATGTTGCAATTTGGTGTCTTCAGACAGGATCTCCTTGCAGGACACAGCTTCAGGTCATGAGCCAGTATCAAGAACTGTATATTTCACTCTGCTCTAGGTCCATTTTATCCAACTCAAAAACAAACAAACATCAAGGATGGGAATAGTGTTGTTGGCTGTTTTAATGACTCTCTACCTAAAGGGACATAAAAGAAACCTGCCTGCCACCAAAAGTTATACCAACGATTTTTAATGGTAAGAGTTCTCTCTTCCTAGGAAGGCACAAGCACCATGACTTGTCTCAAAGAATCAAAATAAGCTCAATCTGGAAAAAGTATATATATATGGTATACAGCAGAGGAAAAATGGCAATGTAGTAGGCCCATGAGTAAAAGAATAAGACAAACAAAACAGTCAATATGTTTACGATTTGAGGTCCATAGATATTAGTTGAGGAAGGAAAGTTGGCAGTGAATTAGATTAGACTGGACATGGAATGCAGACCACTTGGCTTCTCCTTCCACAGCCCCAAGTCATCATGAAGGTCTTTAAAGACTCCAAAAGTGATAATGTGTCCCATTTCCAGAAGAGAGAATTAGGCTCAGGAGATGGAATGATTAAAGTCATACGTTCTCAAGAAGGACCAGCCTATTCCCCTAGTTTTCCAACTCCATCCTCTTTCCTGAGAGATTTTATTCTCTACTCTCTCTTCTGTTCCTACGCCCTGGCCCATGATTGAGGACAGTCTAGCCCAGTCCTCTCCTCAGCAGATCCACATGTCAGGAGCTCAACAGGATACAAACTGTGTCTGTGGAGGCCACCCAAGACCTTGTTTTCTTCCCAGCTATAGTGAGCTAATAGTCACACTATTGTCTAGCCGAATACTCCAACAGCAAAGTTAAGCATCCTTGCCCCCACTTTGCCCTCTTAATGTACATCTAAACTGTTGGCAACTCTGTGGCTCTCCACTGTACCCTGCCTCCTACCACTAAGATGTCCTTTTACACGGAACTCCTTACTTTCTCCTGATTTGTCTCCTGCTTTTTCAGTCTAAACATTTCAAAAGCTGTCTATTAGAGCATGTGATTGTTTTTCTTAGACTTGTTTCCTTTATTCTTGGAGGAAAGCCAGTGTCCTCATCCTAACCTTGTCTAACCTAACTCCTTACACCTCTTCACCCATGCCCATCTTTCCTTTCCTCCTAGGCTCTGTGTGCGCTAGATCCTCCCTCCCCACCTGAAAAATCTCCCCTTAACTAGCAGCAAGACTTCCAGCTGCTTGTCATTCAAGTCAAAACTCAAAAGTCAAGTCGAAACTCAAAAGTCACCATCTCAGTGAGCCTTTCCTTGACCTTTCACCTTAAAGTTATTTGCAAGTCATTCCCTAGCTTATCTCCTGATAGGTTGAGCCAGAGAAGATTTTTAGTATTCAACTACTTTTGACTTACAAAAATGTCAGTGCCAAAAAGTCCTACTATTTTTTTGCTTTTTTTTTTTTTTTTTTGTCTTTTTGAGACAGGGTCTCGCTATGCAGTTGAGGCTGGCCTTGAGCTCACTTTTGTAGCCCAGGCTGGTCTCGAACTCACACCAATCCTCCTGCCTCAGCCTCCCAAGTGCTGGGATTACAGGCGTGAGCCACCATGCCTGGCTTACTTATTTGTTGATTGTCTTTTTCTACTATTAGAATGTATGATTTGTTGTTAAGTGATATACAGGTATACATAGTAGCTAAACTATTTCTAGGCACATGACAGAAGGGAATAAGTGAATAAAGAATGAGTGGATGGATGACATGGTTGCTATTTGTTCTGCTTCATGTAGGCATCCACTTTCAAGGCCAGAGACTTTGTGTATTTTCTCTATTTTGTTCACACTCTAACTCCTAATACTTACCCTGGTAGTTCTTTGCTATTGTGTCTAATGAATTGATTAATGAATTAATCACAGTCAAACTCCCCGTGTCACATCCTTTCTTGCATTCTTATTTCTCTTCCAATCAAAAAAATATCTGATGTAGTAATGTGGAAAATTTTTAAATTCTCACCAAGAATTTAATATATACATCTACTATTGAAGTAGAATTATTCATTCTAGACAAGAGAATGATCTAGAGCAGAAGTTAGCAAATCTCTTCTTTAAAAGGCTAGACACAAATACTGTGCTTCAGGTTTTGCTGGCCATATATTAATTTCTGTTGCTAATACTCAGCTTTATCACTATACTATGAAAGCAGACATGGAAAAAATGTAAACAACTTAGCTTGGCTATGAGCCAATAAAACTTTATTTACAAAAGCAAACAGTAGACTCAATGTGGCCCACAGACTACATTATCACATCAAAATTAATGATGTGACAAACAAGAAAACAGAAGTGGCTTTGACAGGGAGTTGGAGAGAGATGTCTTTGCATATGACAAAAGGAATATAAAAATCTTAACCTCATTTATCAGGGAAAAAAAAAATAAGAGGTGCCTTGGTGACATTTCAAAGGTCAGAGATGCCTGAAGTCATAAGTACTTGATCTCACAAAGGTGATTATTGTCAGAGGAAAACTTATGATTTATCAAAGCCCTTAAATACTTGAATGAGCCTTAAAGCTATAACAAAATATAGTTTTGACTCTTATTGGGTATGTAAAAACTCAAAACTTCTCATTGATGACAGTAATACATATATTGATAGAAAAAAAAAAAAAAAAAAGACCAGACCCTGTCTCATTTGAAGTCTTTGGTTGGTCTTGGTTCTTTCTTTCTCATCATCAGGTCCTCTAGCTCCCTTATGATACATTTCCCTGTCACATGGCTGATAATGCTCCTGAGATGAATTCCACATTTATGCCTGAGGCATGCTGAGTGATTCCAAATGCAAGCCAGGTGAAGATGCTTTTCAGTCAGGCTCCACAGCATCTTGGAGTTGCACAGGGCAGGGAGAGGTTGCTAGAAGCTCTGCTGGTGTCCATGGAGGGTGAATTCATTATCTGGAGGTCAGGAATTAGTCTTCTTATGGGGTCAAATGTAGAAATTGTTAATTCCTGCTACACACCAACATTGCACTAAGGGCTTCACGTATGCAGTATTGTATCTTCACAACAACCTGTGGAAAGGTGAGTGGTATTGCTTTCATTTTCAGAGAGAAACATTGGCAAAGTTCACCAGTTTACTGAAGCACGCACATCAGAGCAGAAACCACGGTGTGGGCTTGGGTCTTGCTCACCCTAACCCAAAGCACTTTATAAATTGCTCCATTTACTTTCTTACCTAGTTATGCCTTTCCCTGGCACATTGAAAACCTTGGTGAAGTGTGTTGCCTTAACTACATCTCAGGAAATATTTGTTCCATGTAATTTTTCCTTTGCCCTCAGGAATATTTGAACTTATTATATGGTTAGTACTAGATACTTCGATAAAGAAAAATCTTTGCGCAGCCATGGAAAAGAGGCTATTAAAATATAATGAACAGTATGCTGAATTATTCATTTGTGAAAATTAATACAAAACCTATTAAAATAAATTATTATATCGGAGAATAATCTATATTTTTAACAAAGCATGACCTATGCAACAAAGATGCAAATTAATAATGAAAAGGTTATCTTAAGATCATTTGAGAAGGCAAACTATAATTTTTTCTATATGTTGTTCTGCTATTTCATTGCATTTTCATTAAATTCCAACATTAAAAAAACACTATTTTTTTTTTTCTTCCCCTACTCCATAGGTTTGAGTAATCAGCAGAAAAATATTCACTAGATGGTTTGGTTTTTCCTATTCTTTTTGTTTTGTTTAGCTTTGTGTTTTGAGGTAGAGTCTTGCTGTATGATTCTGGCTGGCCTTGAACTCACTGGGTAGCCCAGGCTAACCTTGAATTCCTAGTACTCTTCCTGCCTCAGCCTCACAAATGCTGAGATTACACGTATTCACCATCACACCTGGTACCATTTTTACTATTCTTGAAGGGGTCTATTTCCTTAGCCAACTGAGTTAGCAATGTATCAAAAACAAAACAAACAAATCCAAATCCCTTGCAGTATCTGTTAGGAGAGCCACAAAAGAAAATTCTTCATATAATCAGGAAAGATAAGAGACCACAGGGAAGGTGTTTTTCCAAAACACAGAAAAGAGAGAAAATCACATGTGACTTTTATTTGACCATTCGTGATGTCAAATATAAAGCCAGACAGCAGGTACATTATTCAAGTCAGACTTTAATCAGAAGTCTACTACTGCATCCAGCATGGACTGAACTCAGTTTTTTTTTTTTATTTTTAAGAGGTTAATGGGTATTTTAAAAGAAAATTAAGGAGTTTGGGGAAGGAGGTAGTGAGCAGGGCCTTAGTCAGTGTATTAGTTACTTTTTAATCGTTGCTGAGACAAATACCCGACACTCAAAATGAAGGAAGGAAAGGTTTATTTAGCTCACAGTTCGTAGAGGTTTCAGTCCATATTCGGCTGGCCCAAGGCTGAATGGAGCAGGGCAGAGAGCATCCAGTTCATGGAGGCAGAACAGCAGCAAAATGGCAGCAGAGGCAGCCAGTCAATCAGGGCAGCAGAGCAGCAGCAACAGCTAGAGCTCGAGGCTGTCTCTCTGTCTCCCTTTATTCAGGCTCTCCGCCTTAGCTCCCGCCATAGGCTACACCCATAATCCCAGAAGTACTTCCACCCATAATCCCATCAGTACTAAAACCCATAATCCCAGGGATCAAGGATCAAGTCTCAAACTCTAGAAGTCCCCGCCCAATGACTCCATGAGGCTTTGGGGGGACAACTAGACATAAACCATAACAGTCAGCAAGGTAGAAAAGTGCAAAGATCTGGTCAGTATCCATGCCACATAGGCCAACAGGGTCTGAGCTGCAAACTCTAGACTTATAATGCATAATAATTATATTTGTTTTGGAGAATTGGTACACATACTTTGCATCTTGATCATTTTTTATCTTACCTCTCCAACCCCTTCTCCCCCCTTTCCCAGTTTCCAAAACATTTACCTTTTTGCTTCCTATCATTTCTCCTTTATTTTACTCTTAAATAATAACAATGCAATATTTAACTTTTTTTTTCCAGGAGTACGAATGAACTCAAGCCCTTGTACTTGCCAGGCAAGTGCCTATTCTACTGAGCTATTTCCCTGGCCCCAATATTTAACTTTTTATGTCTAACTTATTTCACTTAACATTACGGTCTCAAGATCCATCCATTTTCCTACAAGTGACTCAAATTGATATTTCTCTGTTATTCCATTGTGCACATACAGCACATTTTCTCTCTGTAATCATTGCTTTTTAAAGGAATAGCTTACAGGTCCTTGAGAAAGACACCCTTGTATTAGAGGACATATGTGTGTAGTAGGTATGTGTCTCAGAGGAACAAGAAGGACACAGACTTGGGAACTCTTTAGAATCAGTGCTCTAAGAAAGTATGTCCAGGAGCCACCAGGCAGGTGCTGGCTAGAGCACATAGCAAATTCTCTGGCTGCCTAAAGCTTTCTCAGATAGGCAATTTAAGAGAGGATGGGGTCATGCTAGAAATGTGGCCTTGAGCTGCTAGAAACTATGTTAACATTTGTTTGAATCTTTCAATAACAGGAAAGGGAATGGGCAAATTCAGCCATCATTTTCATGGGACAATGTTGCGGCCTACTTGAGAAGCAGACTTAGAGAAGCCTGACTGGAGGTTAGTCAGAGAGAGACCCTTTGCCCATTCCCCTCTTATTCAAGGGAAGAAGAGATATTCTGCTTTCCTCTGAAAACAGTATAAATCCATTCTCTATTTGTTGCCATGTAATTGTTAAGAACCAGTTAAACCATCTGTTTAGACATGGTTGGTAATCAAGGATACTTGCTAGATGGTGGGAGTGATGGAGCATTTAACGAGGGGCCATGCTATGGCAACCAAAAAGAAAGCAATCATTACTAGTGGGAGCAGAGTAGAAAATCTTCTGAGCCTAGTGCACAACCAGTTGAAAAGATTAGTGGAAATTTAACCCCTAAATGGATTTAGACAGTGAAGGCAGGACAGCAGTGGCAATCAGATGGATTTTCCCATTTACAGTTTGAATGTCATGGCGATGGTACAGGCATTCGTGTCACAATGTAATTATTCCCAAAGCACAGCAAAGGACATCCTAGGGACTTTCTCAGTGGCCCATGCAGCAGCAGCCCAATACAGGAAGATTGTCTGTTACATGACTTGCTCTGATGATGACTTCTCTGAGGTTTATATCTTAGCACATACTACTTTTTCAGATCACGAAGCAAAAGGTCTATAAATAGACCTTATTCCTACTTAGGATCAGAGATGTCAGCTTTTAGTTCCCAGCAGTACTAGGAGGAAGAGTAAAATGGGAAAACTGGAAAATGTGGAAAGTTGTAGTTGGATTTTGAAGGAAAGTAGAATTGAGGATTTGATAGGGCCTATCTATCAATGTCAGGATCCAGTCCAAAGTTAGGTGAAAAATACAGCCTCAGAGACAATGAACAAGATGAGAGTCTCAGGATTCTCATATACTTACCCTCCTTCTTTAGCCAAATCCATATTATTCTTACTGTAAAAGAATTCTAGTCTCATTAAATATGGCCCGATTATTTCTTTAAGTACAACAAGAATGATAATTGACCACAGAGACTTTTAAGTTTGCTTTACAGGAATTTTTAATAAGAAAATACAGTTTGGTTTTTAAAACTCTCTTGAAGCTAGAAAGTCAAAGCAAGAAGTTGGTATAGAATTGACAATACATACAGACTTGGGTAAATTCTCTTTTTGAGATCCCCCAAATATGTTGAGGTTTCTAGAGCCTCAGGAGGAAGGGAGAAGAAGGGCAGGAAATGGAGAGGAAGGGATGTGAAAAGAGTTAGGATGGATCTAGTGTATGTTCTAACCATTTACAAAAATGTATTCATTATGTACAACAACACATACTAATAAAAAATAGGCAAAATTATTATTGAAATAGCTTGTACGAGTTAATGATTAATTTGATCCAAATTAATTTTCACTTTTATAATCGTAAACATCTAGTAACTATAGTATGTTTCTTTGATGCGTAAACCCCAAAAAAGTATATGCCTACATTTCTTTTAATCTTGACAGCCCTGAAAAATATTTGTTTTATTAAACTAGTTTCATTTACCCATGGTTTACTCAAATTACATAAAGTTAAAGACTTCTGGGAGAAAAAAGACTTTGGAATTGGTTCCCATATTTCTGGGAGTTCAAGGAAAATGTAATTTATATAAATACTTATTTCTCTCTAAGCCAGTGAGATTAGAATGCCTTCAAAGAATTTTATAGATTAATTTGGTATAAAAGTTCCATCTGGAGTTACGGAAATATAACCATGTATAAAAATAGATAATATACATAAATAATACATGGAAAGACCAACTTAATAGAGGTTTTTTTTTTTCCTTTATTCTCCTCCTTCCCCTCTTCCTCCCCTTCTCCTTTCCTTCTTCTTGCTTTTTGAGTCAATCATACAATATAACAGTACCTGGCCTTGAATTCGCTGTGTGGCCCAGACTGACCTCAAATTTGCAATCTTCCTGGCTCACTTTCCTTAGTGGTAGAATGACAAAAGAGTGTCCTACCACATCCAGGCCTTTGGATTTTCTTCTAAAATTTTAGTTATGAATCCTTTATAATGCAATAATACAAAATCAATATTTAATATGAGTTGTTCCTTATCTTCATTTTATGTGGGAATCCAAATCGTGTTTCTAACAGATGGGACAACTTAAGGTTATCTGCTCAATGTGCAAATCTTCATAGCAATATTTGTAGAAGGACTTTGAGATTTCATTTTCTTGGATATATCACATTGTGGAAGCTATGGAGTTAACGGCTACTTCTACTTTGGAGGAGGCAGATTTTTTTCATCCTAGTTGATTGGTTTTTGGATTTCCATGAGTCCCTCAAGAGAACACCCCAGTTAGATCCTAACATTCCAGGGACTTCAGGTGCTGAGGACTGGGTGGGAAAGGAAATATTGAGCAGGGGTAAAAAAGGGAGGGGATGATCTGGGCACTTGCTGGGGACATGCCATGGGATATGGGATGGAGGCTAAAGGAAGAGATGAGAGGTGGGTATGGAGGAAGGAGAGAAAGAGGTAGTGGATAGAACCTAAGGAATCACTGTAGGGAGATCTGGCTTTCCAAAGAAGCCATCAGAGATTTTTCACATCAACAAGAAACATGTTAGTGCCTTAAGGAGTTGGTGTCTTAGTGGTAGGGCTTGTTATCAGCAGGAGGTCAAGAGGGGGCATTCAGTTAGCTGGGAAATTCCCATAGGCTAAGTAGAATCAAATAGAGCAAAAAGGCCTTATAAAGAGGCAGGAATAAAAATAATCTCAGCTTGGGAGTCAGGGAGTGAATCTCCACTAGAAACAGATACATATTCAGGAAGAAAACTCAACCCAGGGGGCTCCTTTGAGAAGCAGACTCAGACAAACCTGGCTCCAGAGAGTACGCTGAGAATGCTGAGAATAAAATCTGTGCTTTGGATCAGAAGACAGATTCATAACAGGAGACCCAGTGGAAGAGGTGGCCAAGATGAAACAAATGTCTCTGTGCATGCTCCAGAGTCAGGTGTCACAGGCCAAGATCTAATGGCATCAGATCCAGCTTTGAGATCTGCCAGACCATCAAAGATGAAACCAAGCCAGGCAATAGTGGGTTAAGATCAGACTTGAATCAGTTAATTTCTTTTATAGTAAGGAAGCATATCGAGCACAAACTTACTTTTGTATAGCAGTGACTGGGCATTTTGGCGAAAGAACTGGGGAGTTGATGTAGGGTAAGTGAGCAGAGTCTCCCTTCTTCTTGCTTAGGCACCCCCATCAAAAGTGAAGATGATTCTTTCCTGTAAATACTCTAGAGCTGAGTTTAAAACTCAATGCTTAAATGTAATGCATATACATAGGTTCACTAGTCGGCTATAAATTCCTATATGATATATAGGTCATATCTGTCATATCTGATTTCTTTTCATCTCTACCTGTATCCATTATGCCTCAGATAACATATTTTGCTGGGCTATTATGTGAATAAACACCCCTACATTCCTCACTTCTAAGATGAGACATTGAACCAGGTTGTAACTAAGGCTCTTCTACCTATAAAATTATATGATCAATGCAGGATAGAACAGAGAAGTACCTTCCCACTGGATCATGAATCCCACCTCTAAGCGATACCATGCATCCATTTCCTGTGCTGTTGAGGTTTTTTCATGGCAAAGCAATTCTCTTTACATTGATCCTCATTTTCTTTCAAGGCTCCTTTATTCCCAATCCTTCTGTAGAGCTCATGGACTAAACTACAAATCTGTTTTCAGATGTTCTGTCTGAACTGCAGCTATAATGTAAATCAGTTGTTCTGGGGATGAGTTGTGCTGACGTGCACTGACATTAGCAGTGGCATGACTTGTCCTGTGGGCCCAGTATTGCAATCAATCCAGGCTGCAGGTGTTCCAGTTAACCGTGGCTATAGAACTCCATTTTGTTTTTTCATTGTGCTAGTTTTTCTTTCTTATAGAGACACAAATGTCTAAGCCAGAAAGGATTGCTTAAGGCCTGTGGAAATCACAATTTTATCTATCTTATCATGTTTCCTGTTAGGTAAAGTCAAAGATTTTGTGAACAAGAAAAATGTAGACCTCATTAAAGTTTGCTATTTACAAACTATAGCTAATGTTTTCTCTGAGTCCTTGCACATGTCATTCCTTCCTCTTCAATTATTTTTGTCATTATTGGACATGACGCATGTCATTGAGTTCCCGAAAACCAGGCTGCTTTTTCTTTCCTCTCCGTCAAGCCCTGTGAATTTAAAAGGTTTGTGCTAACTGAATGTAACTTGCTCTGGTAAACCCATTTGAATTATCCACTTGCCTCTTTACAAATTCTTCAATACTTTTTCAATGACTCTGCAAATAAATATAGTTTATGTAACTATTGGGGAATCTAAAGCTGAATCTGTTCCTTTGTATTATAGATATGGTCCATGGCAGCAGAGTCCCTGTCCTCATTAAAAGACCTATGGTGATGGATATTTTGGAAATGTGGGCATCTGAATGACATAGCAAAGATAGTTCTTTACCAGGCAGATGATGCCTGATATAGAATGTATTAGGCTTATGGAGCCCTACGGCATTGGTGTCCTGGTATAGGCAAGAGAGATGCTGAGAGTGGAGCCACAGTTGGATTTTGCAGCTTCTCAGCAGAGAGTTCTAAGATTCATTGTTTAGGACTTTCTGACGAGTCTAGAATGCGCTAAGCTGCTTAGCCAGAATCCTGTACTGCCACTTCTGGACAATGATTCTCTAAGCTTTCCAGACAATAGGGAAAAAGTGGCAAATTGAAACACAGTAATTGTTTAAAACTACTATAAAGATGTAGCTTTGACCCTCAAATGCCAAAATATATCGGTGTATTTTCTTTTTTTTTTTTTTTTTAAGATTTTTTTAATCTTTTTTCTTGTTTCAGAACGTTTGTTTGTTTATTTACTCATTTTTATGGCCGGCTCAGCCCGCCCCGAGGGCAGGGCTGGCGCAGCATGTGGTGCCAGGGATCGAACCGTGGTCCTTGAAGCCGCCCAAGCTTCCCCAAGCAGGGGCTTTAGACCACTGAGCCATCCCACTGGGCCCCTATCAGTGTAATTTCTACTGAAATAAATAGTACCAAATAATTTCAGATCATAAAAATTGCTCTGTGAACACTGCACAAAGGAATAAATCAGAGTAGAACCTTAGTCTACTCTGAATGTTTTAGCTTCATGCAAATAGAACCAAAGGTTAACAACTTTTTTTTTCTGTGACAGTGCCAGTGAGTAAATCTATTTGCCTTTGCTCATCACACTTATAATATCTACTATTACAGTCATCTTATCTTATTTCCAAATAATTGCTTCTAGAACCTTCCTGAGATACCAGAATTTGCAGATGCTCAAATTCCTTGCATATCAGCTATTCTTCTGTATGCCTTAAAATCATTTCTAAGAAGCCTGTACCTACTACTGCATAGATATTATGCAAAGAATTCTTCTATATTGTTTTGTGAATAATGAAAATAGTATGTATGTGTTGAATACATATACAAGGTTTTATTTCTCCCATTTTTTAAAATTTGTAGTTGAATGGCACATGCAGATCCCTGAGGGATGGAGGGCTATCTCTGACTCTGTCATCATGGCCCAATGACAGTCAATGCAAAATGAGTAACCATGGCTGTATGCCAACAAAACTATATTTACAGAATCAAGCATGGGGCAGAATTTGGCCCATAGGCCATGGTTTGCTGACTCCTGGGTTTGCTATTGGACCACATTATGCTCCACTGACTTTTAGGCCTTTCACACCCAAAGTAGCCTGGGCAGCAATGGAGAACTTGAACTTGAGGAAGCAGCAAGAAATAGTGTGTTTTCCCCAGATGTTGTGCATCAAGCTGGCTGAAGCTGTCCTGGGCCTTTGCCCTGGGAAGAAAACAGGGTGTACAAAGAGTGAGGGAGGGAGAGCTGGACTTCCTCAGACCCCAGATCACTGTTCACTTTCGCTATCGTGAGGCCCAAAGTAGAGCACACTTGACCTTTTAAGGAAGGCCCAGCCCTTTTTAATGGCCTAGAGTTTCCTTCATCCATAGCTGAAACTCTCCCCTTTGCGGGACAGACTTTGACATGAGAGCAAGAGGAGCAAGAAAAGCAAAGAGGATCCTTAAAAATATTGCCCTCAAAGGACTGTAGACATCTGTGAGGGAAAGGCAGCTGATATCTTTTATTGACATGAGCTGGAAAGTGACTTTTGAAAAAAATGTAAGTTGACTCTTAGAGCCTTTGGTCTGTATCCAGTATTGCTGTCTTCACTGCCATAAAATTCACCTCTTCTCTTGGGTGTGGCCACACATTTTACTATTGCATGAAAAAGCTCATTCATTAATTGAATGCTAGACTGAACACATACGTGAGCAAGGCTAGCAGAGATTGGGCATCTCAGGGACTCCCACATTTCCTACTGCAATTAATAGTGCCTCTTTGCCCCCTTCATGATGGGGTCATTAATCACAGTCACTATGAAACAGAAAGAAGTGCTTTGAAAAGATTTAGGACAGAGGGCTGGCCTGGGCCAGATGAGGTAATATGGCTTTCCTAGTTTCTTCCTACAGTCTAAGGCTCTTCACAGAGTGCAGCCATTCACAGTTCATTTTAAATCAATCAACACAGTACTACACCATGGTACTTACACTTTATGACTTCTTTCCACTTAGGTAATGTAGGCTGGGAGGGAAGGACAGAAGAATTCAGGAATTAGAGGTTTGGTGAGGCTTTCTCTATCCCTGAAATCAAACCCCACGCATTATATCTGGAAGGTACCCAGGGTAAGAAGGCTGAGTGTAAATGAATTCCTTCCTGGTTATGATAGCCCTCCACACTACTGAATCCTACTTAATAAATTGCCACTTGACCATAAATTGTACTCAAAGTGCTACATTGAAAGTGTCAGTCTGCCTTGTCAAAGAGGTAGAATTACACAAGAATGAGGCTTCCAGAACATCACTGGAAAGGAATGTGGTTTGACGCAAAATTTCTTTGAAAGCCATGTTCATTTATAACTTCTTCCTGATGGGCAGGAAGCCCTCTGAGTCCCTAGCTGTGGCCGTGTCTTAGCACATTCCCTCCCAGCTTTCTGTCTATGACTTACACCTTGTGTCCACCTTCCCTCTTGGGTCAGCAGGCAGAGTTTATATTGGGCCACCCCCAGTGTGATGAACAGAGGTGGCAGGAAGGAACTGCATGGGATGAGGCGTAACTTAATATTTCTCAAGGAAAGGAAGTGTCTTTATTGCCATCTTTGAAAGAGGGTGAATGTGGAAAACTGCTCCTAAGAGCTTGCATTTTGTTTCCTTAAAACATATTAACCAGGATGGAGAACAAAACCTGTTTGCTGGCTTCCTGGGCCTCCAGAGCAGTAGCTGCTTTACTGATGTGGCCCTTGACAGAAGATAGACAAGCAAATTTGGTTTCCCATTTATTTGCCATCTCTTGGGCAAAAGCCCATAGAGGAAGACCAGCTTGTTGTGCTTTTGAATTGTGCTTTTAAGCTTATCTGCAATCAGGCACAGCTCACCAGAGGATAAGGCTATATTAAGCTTTAACTCTCTAGCTAATTTTTTTTAGTAGCCATAAAATTAGCTTCCCTGTCTTTTGCTTAGTCTCTGCAGATCAATGTTCAGTAACTCAGCAGACCTGTGGCCTCTCTTAGCCTACTAGTGGGATGGTAGGCAGAGTGAGACATTTTCATATAAACAATATCATAAAGTGGAGCAAGGGGCTGGGGAGATAGTTCCGTGGCATAAGTGCCTACCTGGCAAGTGCAAGGTCGTGAGTTTGAACCCTAGTCCCACAAAAAAAAAAAAAAAAAAAAAAAAAAAAAAAAAAAAAAAAAAAAAAAAAAAAAAAAAAAAAAAAAAAAAAAAAAAAAAAAAAAAAAAAAAAAAGGTTATCATAAAGTGGAGCAAGAAAGAGGAAGAGGATTTAGATACTCAGGTATATATTCTATAACTTGAGTCTTTTGCCCCTTAAATTGTCCTAGTTCCATTTTGTTCATCATTGCTAAATTTTTGGAACTCCATGCTTTAAACTATAAAAAGAGTAAATAAATAAATAAAAGTTTAAATTTCATCTTGAAGCAGTAAATTTCTGTATTTGCCTTTGGTATGAACAGATACACAGAAGAATCCCCCTACTCCTACATGGGGGATTGAACTCAAGGCCTTCATGCTGTTACATCTCCAACCCCTCCTTTTATGTTTATTGGACACAGGGTTCCACTCAGTCATTAAAGGGCCAATGCAAGCCTCAGACCTGAGGCAGCCTCCCCTGCCATAGCCTCCCAAGAGTGAATTATAGCCAAGTACCATGAGGCCCAGGTCAGAAGCTTTTGTTAATGACAGTTCAGATAAGACAAAAGTAAGCCCTTTCTGGATGTTTGCTGAAGACGCCCTAATAATAAATAAATCCATTGATTTCCATTTTGCTTTCTCTTTATGTCTAATTTTTTAAAAATTGATTAGGGGTAAATTTAGTTAATTTTGTGCTATGTAGTAATTCTGAGAACTGTCCTTCTGTTTCTGACTTTAAATATACCTCTGTTCAGAAAAGTTTTTCTTTAAATCCTGGTCTACCTGATTATAGCAATCAAGATATTTCAGGTATATTAAGTATATTTTTCAAGTGCACAGTTTAATTATGTTATTCTCTCTGTCCCTTTTCCTATAATTATTTTTCTCTGCATTATGCACATACTGAATAGCCAAAGAGCTATCTACAAGGGGGAAAATGAATAAGTGGAAAATTAAATGTCCAGTTGACCAGAGACAGCCTCTGTATAGATATGGACAACAAGCGATATCTTGAAAATGCAGTCCATTCTTCTGAGGGGCCTTGAATAAGCAAATTTAGTATTACTTAAGTTGATCATATGGTACTAATTTGCCACTTTGCTTTTCCATTAAACTCTCCACAGGTGACTCCATATAACAATTAGGTTTAGTATATTCTAGATTCAGGTAATGGATTAAAGTTAAGCAGATATTCCTTTTAAAAGACAGCATGTAACCCTAGGCTGTACTAGAGTTTTCAGCACAAAAATCTCTACTAAATGAAAGATGAAATATGCTAATAGGCACCATTATTCTAGCTCTTCCTTAAGAAAATGGAGAGTAAGAGTAGAAATTAGGAGTCCTAGGTCAATATTATACCCTGTCAGGAGGGCAAAGAAGTCCAGAGGAAATGGGGCCCAGAGGTTTCCAAACAGTACACAACAAACATGGCAGGCTGTGGAGGGCAAGAGAATTATAAAGGGAATGGTATGTTACATACAGGCAGAGTTAGAAGGAAGGGAATGAAACATTTGCCTGTATGCATTTGTCTGTATTTGTCATACTAATGTGTTGACATTAGTGTGTAGTAAATAATAGTGTAGCGAACTTTATTACTCAACACTGCTTGTTCTCCTTTATTCATGAGGCTAAAATTACTGGGGAAGTGAGTTTTAGAGTAAGGTAGACTCAAAATTCAAACCCAGTCTGCTACATCAGAGTTTTCTGACCTTTAGCAGGCATTAAGCCTCCCCAATAGCTTACCTGGCAGAGTTTCTCTTTAGTTTACAGGTACTCCTTCTAAAGCCCTGGCACATAATATTCACTCCCTCACTGAGCAAGCTGGCGTTTTGTTTATTGTACCTAAAGTCAAACCTTTTTGATCATGCAAGGTATTTCCTTGGAGTAAACGAAATTGTTTAGGCATCATCTATTTAGAAACTATATTTTGAGGCTATCATTTTAGGAGGTAATCATATGTCATTAGTTTTGTGTTAATAAGCATTTATGAGGCTTACCGGAGTACCTCTGGTGACCCTCACATCTGCTCTGCCAGAAAGAGACAGCCATGTGTCTGGCACGGACATATCAATTCCATGTACAAGATGCCAAAAGCAGAGGACTCTGGCAGACCCACTGAAGTGGCACATACTGAAGTGTTTTCTCATTAGAGATGAGATTCAGCTTCTGCTAATAGCACAATCAAAGTTACCCATCACAGCTACATGACCTCACAGAGGCTGATTGGCCAGAAAAAACACCTGGCCACCTCATTCCCGAGCCTCACTCCTGAAGTCTAAAGTTTCGTGTGTTCAGTAGCTCTAGCAAGCAATGGACTTTCTTTCAAATGGAAAGATGAATTTCTAAACCACTGTGGGCACACACTACCTGGATGTGTTCTCTGTTGCTAGAGTGTGATGTATTAGTAGTTCTCACCAGGAAAACTAACCAGGAAGCATACAGCATAGGGGCATGAGAGGACACTGGAACTCAGTGTGGCTTCAAGCTGGGGGACCTATAGACTTTACTGTAAGTTAAGCATGAAAATGCTCTTGCTAAGGTTGCAGATTCCAAATGCTAATAGTCAAGGTCAGGGGCACTTTTAATCTTCATCGTACTCTACCTCTCTGGGTCCTTACCACCACCGACTTATGCCTTGCTCTTTGGAAATATCTCCTCTTGGTGTCTGCTGGTTCTCTCCTAATTCTATGATCTTTGTTTCTTCTTTGTCTTTTCTGGTTCCTTCCCTGAATACCTAGCCCTTTAACCTCTACCTTTCCCCCTTCATTCTCCAAGATGTCAAGCATTTCTTCAAAAGGACCCAATGGAACATGTACAAGTACTTTGTTTTCCTGATAGGATGTTTTATTTTAATCTGATTTTTCATATGTGAAATACAGCATGCCCAGGCCAGAGAAGACAACCATATGGTCTGATGTAGCAGCAATGACAATGGAGATAAGCAGACAGAGTCAGGTGATATTTAGGAAGTAAACCTAAAGGTAAGGAAGTGATAGATACTCATTTGTGGGTGCGGGGGAAAGGAAGTGTCCAGCATGACTCCTAGGTTTCTGACATGCTGGATATTTCATTTGAAGTTGAGTCCTGAAAGACAAGAAGCGGTGGAGTTCAGCTTGGATATATTGGGCTAAGGTACTGCTAACATGCCTAACAAGAGCTTGCAAGCTGTAGGGCGTCTGTCTGGCTCTGGGATTTCATGGAGATGGCTGAAGAACCCTATGTATGATTCTGTGGTCCAGGGGAGACATTTGAATGCACATGTCACCACTGGATGTTTACATGTAGTGTACAAGGAGGGCTAAGCTATTAAGGATTGACCCAGAAAGGGGACAGCACCAAGGACTGAGGTAGACACATGCCAGCCCTCATCATGTTAATTGAAGGGACACTGCATACTTCACTTTCTCCTTGGAAACACTTGTGGGCTGAGGTTCTTCTTCTCTCTCTGCATCTGCCCTTTTCATGTCTTTCTGACATTCTAACAGCGCTCACTGCCACCTTCCTTCTTAGCCCAAAGCTTCTTGAAGTTGCTTCTGGGTTGATCTTAGGAAAGGACAAGCATGGTCCTGTTTCTCCCTTATCCAAACTCTCTGGGAGCTTCCTCTTGCTGACAGGATACAGTGAAAGTTTCGAGCTGGCACATAACACTGCTAACAATGGAATCACTCCTTCCCTGGCTGTTTTCACAGCTCCCTATTTCTGGCTGCCTGGAGAATATCACACTGTTCTGGAGCTGCTTAGCGAAGAGCCTCTGTCTCCCTCACAGCTGGAGTTCAGTCATCTCTCTGAGCAACAGCTTGCCCTTCCTCACCATTGCATGTCCAAAGCCTAGGAGGGCAACTGCCGTTAGAGAGTGTGCAAAGGGGTGAACTCAAGCATGTCTGACCTTGGCCAAATGGTGTGTCGCTTCTGCTTCCCTTTCCCTCTCTATGAATGTGGATGCAAAGTATTTGCCTCTTACCCTCCTCAACTGGACATTCTGCTGTAAGCCAAAGGATCTTGCCTAACAGAGGAGGTACAGTGCAGATAGGAAATAATAGTGAGACATATAAAACCATGTATTTTAAGTCAACAGTCAAATCTGCATTACTAATTTAGGCATGATATTATTTTTATTCAAAAGCAAATGCCCTCAAACCCCATTGGATTAAGTTTCTCAGATTAATTATATGTGTTCAGTGAGAAAAAGTTCGAACTTCAATTTCAGGAATCTCAAGGGAAAAGATGTCTGTTTAAGCAATTAACTGTCTGTACTTATACATAGACCTAATTTACTATTTTACTTTTTCCTCTAATTTACCTTCTTTTGACTTACTGTACTCATAGGCCAGAAAGAGGAGGAGAAGAGAAAGGAGAAAGAGTAAGAGAACAAGAACAGATAGAGGGAGAGGGAGAGGGAGAGGGAGAGGGAGAG